>CAJQUW010010473.1:0-45000 GCA_907163375.1 Prostheceraeus crozeri
AACCCTCGGGGGGTTTTCTGGGTCCACGTGGACCCATTTTTCCAGATCACTTGCTGTTATTTATTAAGTTTTCATTATTTATTATTGATATCACTGGACTTTATCTGTATCGATATGTCAATTATAACTGCCAAGTGAAAATGTATTAGCTGTTGTTTAAATAATTGCAATACATCGCAAACCTTTTAGTAAATCTATGGGTCCAGCTGGACCCAGTCACACTGATTCGTTTCATCGGTCGTCATAGCGCAGAAATTCAGTCACTGCTATTCCAAATAACAAAGGCCCGTATTCGTGAAACCAGATAAGGATTTCCCGTATCCTTAGCGACGCTATATCTTAGCCTTATCCTGACCGTCATATTCGTGAAGGCAGCTATCGTCACGCGCTCACGATGTGTAGCATTTTTTCTATTTTTAGCCTTAACGACATGCACTTCAAAGGCTGACAACTGGTCAGATTTTGGAGACGTTGAAATCACAGGCGCACTTGCAAACGATTCCATCGATTAGTTTGTCGATCTGCCCAGGCCGATTGGGCCGCCTCAACTCGCCTGATACAATGCGAAACAGTAGATAATGAAGCATCGGAATAGCGGTAGTGCTTATTGGCTGCACACAGACACACGCACACTCCTTCCCTGCACACAAAGACACACGGGATAACGCAGCTGAAACTTCGCTTTGCTTCAAAGCTTTTGCTATCGTCGCTATTGTCGCACGCAGGTGCAACTGTGACGAACTAATGAAATCGATTTTGATGTGACGCGTGAACAATGCTCCCTGCCTGCGCTTGGCTATGAGACCGCGCAGGCAGGCCGTTCTGTCATTACACCGCACTGTTTTATGCTACGAGCGAAGATGGCGGAACGCTCACAACGGAGCTCAAAAGTTGAAGCTTTGAGATTATTGAGGGGCGCGCAGGAAGACGTTCCCGAAGCTTCTTCATCTGCGAATGACACGGAGGACTCCAGTGAATCATCTAGTCCGGGAGCTAGCGTGAAGTTGTGCAGGGAACGAGGTAGTACATAAAACTTTCACATAGCATAGTACACCTCTAACCTACTGCAAAACTTCGCGTCTGCCGGATCAGATCATTTGCTTTTCAGAAATAGAGAGGATAACACAATCCTATGTATTTCCAGTGGTAAAATTGTGACATTTAAGGTGTTGACTCCATTTTTTCGAATTTTTGCTCATAAAAGTTACACAAATTGGTATTTTGTTGAACTGGTTATTATAGAAATCATCTACAGATCATGATCTTTCAAATGAGCTATCATTCAGTGACAGAGGATGAAGTAAAGTGTCTAATTCAAAAGCCACAATAAGTAATGAAAGTTTATTCCCGAGCTTTCGACCAACGTACAGTGGACATAATCATGGGCAGTGAAAGAAAATCAGAATTACATTTATATAGGAAACCGGAAACTTGACAATCACTCAAAAGAAGGAAAATTGATAAGAGGGACGACAGGTGAGGGGATAACAAGAGTCGGTAAACATCAAGGCGGGAAACTGATGCCATTACATCGAAGTAAAGTGTACAAACAGACACTTTTCGTTAAAGTATATCAACAATTTTCCTGAAATTTCTATGTTAAAATTTGCAGTTACACCAACGAAAAGTGTCTGTTTGTACACTTTACTTCATCCTCTGTCACTGAATGATAGCTCATTTGAAAGATTATGATCTGTAGATGATTTCTATAATAACCAGTTCAACAAAATACCAATTTGTGTAACTTTTATGAGCAAAAATTCGAAAAAATGGAGTCAACACCTTAAATGTCACAATTTTACCATTGGAAATACATAGGATTGTGTTATCCTCTCTATTTCTGAAAAGCAAATGATCTGATCCGGCAGACGCGAAGTTTTGCAGTAGGTTAGAGGTGTACTATGCTATGTAAAAGTTTTATGTACTACCTCGTTCCCTGCACAACTTCGCGCTAGCTCCCGGACTAATCTGGTTCATCTGATATCGATGAAAGTGACAATATTTCACCTTCTGATGACGACGTATCCATTAACCAAGCAATCGACAATCAAGTGAATATTTCATCCGCTGATGGAGAGCAATGGACTTCTCTCCTACCTCAAGAACAGAGACGTGGCAGGGAGCGAAGAGAGAATCTGCTTAGACCAGCACCAGGTCTTACAAGTTACTCTCTGCGGCATATTCGCGCGCCAAATACTATTATAAATAGCTGGGAAATTTTGTTTGATCACGATATGATGGAGACAATACTAAGAGACAAATCGGCGAGGGAGATCTATCAAAGGTGAAGCATGGACGGACGCTTCGATGGAAGAAATGTTAGCCTTCATTGGCCTGTTATATCTACGCGGCGTGTATCGTTCTCACATGGAGAGTACTGAAGAGCTGTGGTCGAAAGAACACGGAAGGCCCATCTTCAAAATAACAATGAGCCATTCAAGATTCAAAGAGTTACGTATCATGCTTCGTTTTGACAATCCTGAAACAAGGGCTGCTCGACAACTGCGAGACAAATTAGCAGCGGTTCGTCTTCTTTTGGATGGTTTCACGAACAACTGTCAAAAATCGTATGTGCCTGGTGCATTTCTTACCGTTGATGAGGAACTATATCCTTTCAGAGGTCGCTGTGCATATAAGCAATATATGCCAAGCAAACCATCAAGGTATGGACTTAAGTTCTGGCTGTTGTGCGATGCCAACAATTATTTTTGTTACAATCTACAAATGTACACAGGCAAAGAAGACAATCCCAGTCATCACGGACTTGGAGAACGTGTTGTCATGGATTTGACCAGCTCTCTAGAAAATTCTGGAAGACACATAACAACTGACAATTTCTTTACTTCTTTGAAGCTCGCACGCTCTCTCCGCTCAAAAGGCATGACTTTGTTAGGAACTCTGAGGAAAAACAGACGAGAAGTTCCTCCGCAGATGAAGAATCTACAGGGCCGTGCTGTTTACTCTTCAGATTTCCGATTCAACCTCGAAGATCAAACATGCCTCCTCAGTTACAAATGCAAGAAAAATGATTGTGTCCTTCTTTTGAGCACCTTCCATCAAGAGCCAGTTGTTGATCAACAGACTGACCGAAAGGTTCCAGAAATGATAAAAGACTACAATGCGACCAAAGGAGGTGTAGATAAAGCTGACCAAATGGTGGCGACATATACGGTGAAATACATCAGCCGAAGATGGCACACAATCGTGTTTTGCAACCTCTTGGATTTGTGTGGGATAAATGCATATGTGTTGAATTGCGAAATTGATCCTCATTGGGGAAGAGACAAGCCTCACAAAAGAAGACAATTTCTGCGATGCTTAGGAGAGGAGCTGGTCAAGCCATTTTTGGAGTCAAGACGTGCCACGGCCAATCATCGAAGCAAAGGTGGATGTTGAGAGAGCAACACGAAAAAAAGACAGATGTCAACTCTGCGGGTGGAAGAAAGATCGGAAAACGAGAAAAACCTGTGCTCGGTGTGGGAATCACTGTTGTGATGAACATTCGAACTCTGTGACTCGTACTTTCTGTACTAATTGTGCTTGATTGTGAAAATAAATCTTCTGGGTCCACATGGACCCAGATTTTCACGAAATGGAATAGCGAATTTTAAACCTCCCGAGGGTTAATGTTATTCCCCTTCTTCAATTACCAGCTGAGTGCGATAGATTGTATCGAGAAAATAAAGGACAGATGTGTATTAAACTAATAAGACCGTCACTGAATAGGGATATAGACACATCGACTTGATAAGATATCTCATTTTTCTATCACATTGATGACAGTGTGCAAACATGGATATATATTTTTTAATTATCATGTTTATCATTGAGTTATCTAGTTCTATGATTACTGAACTACGATGTATTTTGATTTTGAATACATTCATTTAGTCCTTGATAAGCCTGAAAGCCAGGCAGAAACCGGTCGGGCTCTATCTGAACATTTGTTGGTTTTTCCTTTTACCTTCTATGTGTGATTTAATTTCATTTTATATATATATATATATACATATATATATATATATAAAGTTTGAATGCAAAAAACCAAACGAATGAAACTTTCAAGAAAACTTGATTTTTCAGCGCGAGCGCTTTCATGTATTGTGCATACAATCTTCAGGTGCATAAAAGTGACATCAAAATCTTTTTAAAATTCATATCAGGATACATAAAAAGCTCATAGAAATTCATGTTACTTGGCGTTCAGCTTGGGATGGAATAGGTCAATAAAATGTCTTTCTTTAGCTTTTCTAAAAATATCTGTGGCATTATGCATCTTATAAAACGGGAAGATGGCAAAACGCCCATGACTGCATTCATCTAAATGTTTACTTAAACTAATTTTACGGTGTTCAGGAATGTTAATTTGCTCCTTGTGGATTCTACAACGTTCTCTTATTGTGTTACCTGTTTCGCCAATATAAAACTCATTACAATTGGTACACGTAATTACATAAATGACGTTTTGAGTCGAACAATTCATGTTATTTTTGATTTGAAATTGTTGATCATTGAAGTTGTATGTGTTGCCTTCTCTCAAATAATCACATGTTCCACATCTTGCATCATTACATTTCTTTACGACGAAATCACTATTTGTACAAAATTTCGATCTACACAAAATGCGTTTTAAATTCGATGGTTGTCGCTTGCTATTAATGAATTTTTTGCTTTCAAATATATATTTAGTTTGTTGATCACTTTTCAAAGTTATATTAATAGAATTAATCATTGGATATATGTTTGTGTTTCTATTAATATATATATATTAATTTATTATATATATTAATTTATTATAATATATTAATTTAAATATATATATATATATATATATATATATATAGGAGTAGGCAGGCTTCAATCTTCAAGTTTCTGCATCTGAACAAAATCCAAGGTATTATTGGTCATCACATAAAAAACTGCGTTTTTATAATTGATTTTTTAATGGCAATTGAAAACATTATTATGGCATTATTATAAATGGGGGGGCTCAGTAAATGGGGTAATGGGGGTCAGTAAGACAGTAAGTAACTCACAAATAATTGCCGTTTGCAGCAATCACATTTCCGCATGCATGGTCAATCAATTTCAATGCTGCTCTTCTCATTACTTGTGGAGTAAAAGTCAAAGTTTCATTTAAGTAGGATTCTAAAGATTCCTTTGTCATTAACTCCAAATCACTTCTCTTCATTTCCAAAGCAGGAAATATCATGCGATCACATATATTTAAGTCAGGTGAATATGGAGCTTGATACAGTAGCTGAACATTCTTGTCTGCCAAAAAGTTTTGAGTGTGGCGTGATACATGCATGTATCATATGTGATACATGCATGTGGTCGAGCGTTATCATGCATCAAAACCATATTCTCCCATGACACCTCTCTTCTTTCATTTCTTAAATCATGGTTAGTGAAAGAATTAACTGTGTCAATCAGAAAATTAGTATAGAATTCGGAATCTACAGACTGATTCCTTTCAAGTACTGTAGAAAACGATAATCCATCAAAATTCACAGCAACAATTGCCATGAACTTTCTGTCGACGGTTAAACGTTTAGGAATTTGATCTCTATCAACATCACCATCAGCTGAACACCAAGACCTTCTGGTTTGAGGACAACCAACTGGCCTACAGAAAAACCATTTCTCGTCTGCAACTACAAGATTGCGATGGATATTGCGCCTTGTAAATTTCTCAATAAGCTCAGTGCAGCACGATACACGAGCCTCTTTGTTTGCCTCGGATAAATTATGTGGCACCCACTTATCTTGGATTGATCGCATATGCAGGTCTTCTGTCAGGATGTCGTAAATCATTCTATGATTTGTATCCAATTTATCAGCAAGCTCATAGCACGTAATTCTCCTATTCACGGTCACCTCATCAGCAACCATCTGAGTAAGATCGATTCTTTTCTGAGACTTTGGACGCCCACTTCCATCAATTCTATCAAATTGAATGCGACCTTCTCCAAACTCAGTCATAACTTGTTGTACACGTCTAACTGATATCCGCTTACACTCTAAAAAATTTTGGTTTTTAATTGGTTTTCCGGAAAACCCCACGGATTTCCAGAAAACCAAACGGTTCTCTGGAGAACCAAACTGGTTCTCCAGAAAACCAAAAGGATTTCCAGAAAACCAAACGGTTCTTTGGAAAACCAAACTGGTTCTCCAGAAAACCAAAAGGATTTCTGGGAAACCAATCGGTTCTCTGGAAAAAAACGGTTGTCCAGAAACCCGTTTGGTTTGCCATAAAATTGGGTCAACCAGCAGATCAATTTTAATGCAAGAGGCAATCAATAAAAATTGCAACGTTTGACAGCAACAATCAAATGATTGCGACTAATTAATGAAAATACAATTAATTATCGATGAATCCTGGTATTTAGTGTCGTGATATATTTTTGCATGTCGAAGGAGATCTATTGACAGACCCTCGTTTGTGTAGAGTTGTAGACGGACATTCATGTTATTGATATCAGAACTACTGATTTCCAAAAATATATATTAATTGATTAACCACGCGGAATCCTCATCTATCAATAGTGATTTGAATGATGTTCTATTTGAGCATGATTTGAAGTGTGAAAAGTTGTGCTGATTAGGACCTATTCCCAGCCTATTTGTATTTCACAGTCTCATTTCACACCAGAAATTTAAATTTCATTGACTCATTAAGCACAAAAATTCTACTTAAGAATTGAATGTTGGGCAGTTATGGAATTTTATCATTCTCTCTCTATATATCTGTCTTCTTTATCATCTACTGAAGGTTAACTCTCTTTCATTCACTGCTGCACATATCGTGATTCCCCTTACTCTCTTATCTCGCTGCGATGACTTGGCCGGAATTTAGCGAGCGGAATCGCTCCAAAGGGAAAGTATTACGTGACACTTTGCTTTTAACAGAAAGTATGCTTCTTTGATTAGTTTTTACAGATGTATGTACAAACTAATAAATCATTAATAAAATCGCCAATGACTTACTGATAGCAAAGTCTTTCTTTATGAAAAACAATCGGTTTCGAGGATCTACATTTGTGTCGTTGCATGACGTCAAGAATGAGGTGAGTCTGATTTTCTTCCTTCATTGACGCATTTGTTCTAGTGACCGTGTCAAGTGCACTGACTTAAACGTGCTGTCATCTTATTTCTTGTGGTACTGTGAAATTTGGTTTGCTGTTTCAACGTTTATCCCTCATTGCATTATGTATGGAATTACATATGATCCACACAAAACGTGAGTATATTAGAAGATTTTAACAGTTGTTTCCAACAGTCCTTCATGTACTGTATAGCTGACATGCTTAAACAGTCTTTGCAATTCAATCTCAAATTGCTTTATTTAATTATGAATGAATATGAGTATTCATGCAAGTATTCCCTTATAAATTATTCGGGCATCTAGCAATTTTGTCGTTTAATCTCATGACTACCGTGACTACTCTGTTTGTAGCCTACATGTATGTAGAGATCGCTTGCAGTACATGTATACGAATGACTTCATATTCATGTTCGACCATTTTTCAAAGCTTTTAAAAATTCCTATGTTTAACTAATATGATGTATTATATCAGCCATATAGCCTTGTAGAATATACATGAAGTCCTATAGTCTGCTGTATAGCTTTATACAAGTTTAATTTTTGCCTTGATGAATTTCCAATTTACCTCATGCACGGGAAATCATGAATAAATGAATTCTTGAAACCTAGTTATGCCAATGACACTTGTTCAAAACTGAAAGTGCAAATGTAGGAAATAAATAAATAAAATTTATTTATTCATTTGTTACATTTGCACTTTCAGTTAAGAGCAAGTGCCATTTAATGTACACGTATATATCATCGCCAAATTACAGTAGCTGCAGTAAACAATTGTTGCCGTTTAATTTGTGTTGATTTTGCATGAAAAATTTTGCTTTTGTATGCTTATTACATAGTCTTGTTTTCGGCGTGTTTTGTGCAAGCCCAACATGCCACTTACTGTGTAGAAGAGTTCATTTTGCATAGTGTAATGTGTAACTCTCTTTTGTTGTTAACAGCCGCATTTACTTTGCATACCGCTTATTGTACAGAAAAGCTCTTCTTGTGGTGTTTGGGTCACATGGCGTCGTTTTATATGTGCATGCCGCTAATGGTGTACAAAATTTTGTCTGAAAAATTTATTGTCTCATTATTTCTGATTATGCTACAGTCAAATCTCGTTTATTAAGACCATACATTCCAGATTTTCGATCTCTCAATTATCAAGTCATAATTAAATATCAGCCTATATATGCAAAATATAAAAAATATGCCGTGTGATAATTATAATTAAGCGAAATCTTAATTATCTGTGTTCTAATTAACGAGCTTCGACTGTATATGATATTGTTTATGATAGTATAGGCCTATATGACATTATTTTCACATCAACAAACATTAATTTCATAGTTGAGTTTTATTCAACACACATTTTCAGTAACATCGTACTATTTTGCGGTAATTATCTAAATGCTTCTTCTACACAGTCCTAATATTGAAGATATCCTTCAGAGATTATTTTTTCCTTTTTTCAGTAACGAGTTCCACTCCAGTGGCAACGAGTATTGGCATCAAAAAATTCGACGACGTGGTTTTTTTGCGCTGCACCGGATTAGTTGGGCGTGCATCCTGCGGGAGGCCTATTTGTGATTTTATTTACAATCTTAGAGAAGACTAGCAAATGTCTCAACTTCATGGGAAATTTTGTGACTAAAGACATCGTTCCTCGTCTTTTTTGTATTACTTTATGCAAGCTTGACTGAAAAAACGTGAAAAATAAGAAACAATGACTTCTTGACGTTTCGGTACTGCTCTGGGAAATCTAGTGTGGTATTAGATAAATTGTAAACTTCAAAATACCACATTTGAGTATTCATCCATTTTGACACATTTTCACAATAATTCTTTTGCACAATTAATTGAGCTTATTTTATGCTGGGCCAAAAATTTGTGCATGTTGTTTTAAAATAAAATTAGAATGAATGAATTAAATATATTAGAGCATGTCGGAATTATATTAAGAAAATGAATTAATAATATTATTTTATGCTACGAGTATTATCATATCAGGCCTATTATTTAGTATATATATTAAATTGTATAGAAAACCAATATCGGGTCACTCTTGAAACCAATATTGGTTCTCTAGAAAACCAAGATATAAAAGCCGAAAAACCAATTTTGGTTTCCCAGAAAACCGATGAATTTTGGTTTCCTAGAGAACCAATTTCATTTGGTTCTCTGGAAAACCATATTTGGTTTCACCCCCGGGACAGGCTGAAAAACCAAAATTGGTTTTCCAGGAAACCAATTTTTTTAAGAGTGTATCACCCCAAGCAGTTGTTATGATCTCGTGTATTTTTGTGCCTTTAAAGTTATTTCTTCTTAAAGTCTCGACGATTAGGTTGATGTCACGACTGTTGATCTCCATTGCGGCAGTCAAAATGAATGCTGGTTTTCGGAATCAAAATTAAAATTGATTTCAAAGTGAATCCATGTTAAAGATAATGATGATTGTGTTTAAGATATCTATGATTCATGTGAAAAGTGGCGATGATGGAACAAACATGGAACAAACCAGAGACAATATACATGGATATCTGTATAGTAAGGATTCCGAACACGCCGTAGATGAGAATAGTCGCAAATGAAATAGAAATCCATGTGCGCATTCAAACGTCGATTTTTTGACTTGTGGGAAAATCAATAAGTTATAGCTATGGCTGATTTCTTTACTGATACGAAGCAGTCGTCTTCTACACGATAAATTGTTTTCACTTCAAAATGAAATGAATTTGACTTAGGCTTATTGCAGTTCAACATCTGAACTGTATTATTGCCGTTGCCGTATTGTAACTTACAAAGTTCTTTGATTCAAGTAACACCGAGTTGGTATAGAGCGAAATTGATTTTGAGTAGAGTGTCTCATCCCCTTACTATATAGATATCCATGCAATATAGTAGAGACAATGAATGGTTTACAGATATGACACAAACTTGCTTACAAAAGAATAAAATGATAAAGAATAATATCATAGAATCCAATTAAATGAACCATATAAAAAACGCAATTTTTTATGTGATGACCTATAGAAGCGCTATGTTATCTACTCGGAATTCTAAGATGAATAGCCTATTTGACAGCATATCCTATTTAACTCAAACATCCTGTAGATTACAGGTCAAGACAAATTATCATCGCATCATAGCTATAATGCATGATGCGCAAGTATTATGGTCAAATTGTGAGCTAGATGTAGAGCAACATAACTGTCTTGAGTGCAACGGACAATTTTTGTTTATACTATCATGCGAAAAAAGAAGTTAATGTTTTTGGTGAATGCATCGATAAGTACTTCGCGGTTTCCACTTTCACAGAGCATCATTGCACAGCATCATTTTCGTCTAGATCATGCAATCTAAATAACTCGCTAGGGAATTAACATGTAGTCCAGCTAAAGGAGATTCGAAAAATTCAGCAATTCTATTTATAATCTCAGTCAAGTCCTTCGGTTGATGTCTCAATAATTTATTGCCTGTCTGTTGTTGGTGATCATTGGCCAGGTAGGATGGTAGCCGCTGGCTGCGGCCCTCCGAAATTGAGATCGTCTTGTTGCTGGAAATATTGTGAATTCATGACGTAATAATTCGTCTATTTTGCTATTTTACTTTACGGTTATCTTGAGTGTCACATTTCATGTATCTCGATGACACCTACGAGATATTTGAATTATCGTCGATAGACCGGCATTATAGTCGCCGGTCAAGCATCAGAGTGGTCAGACCGGTATGCCTGCTGGCTCAGTGAAAGAATGGGCGTCTCTTATTTTCATTATCCTCTAAACATTTCTGTGCTTCGATACAAAGTCACATTCTACTGGAGGAGTACATGTTATGGAGAAGTTTCTGAAAATCAAAATGAAACGCTTTAAATTTGTATTGAAGAATAAAAGTACTGACTATGCAGTGACAGTTGCGCACATGGAGCTATGAATTCGTTGGCATTCAGCACAAACTGATTTACTACTGATCCGGTTGTCACCGCATGTGCAAAATACCAGCATGCTAATTCAGCTCAAATTTGCTCTGGAGGTTATCTTGCTTTGTCGTCTGAGTGTTTGCAGGCTAGGACAACATCGCAAGACTTTTTGGTAGGACAAAACGAATTGGCAGCATGCATATTAGGGTTGGAAAAGCGAGGAAGTGTCAAATGAAATGTGTGAAAGTTATTGTAGTTCGTTGAAACACCGCTGCTATACAGTGTCCAAATTACAATACACATTCATGTATATCGTATTGACATTCAGTAGCAGTGTCTGTGCCAAAGCTTTATGTTTATTTCCATAGTAATGGGAAGAAGACCGTTCCAGGACAGGACAAAATTCTCAAATTTTTTTGTATTTTTAAAAACGACTAAATTTAAGAATTTTGGTCATTTTTTCAGGTTTTTAAGACCTAAATTCATAAATTTAGTCCATTTAAAAAGTACCATTTTTTGAAAAATGGGTATTTTTGAAAACGACTAAATTTAAGAATTCTGGTCATTTTTTCAGGTTATGAAGACCTAAATTCATAAATTTAGGCGTTTTTAAAAATACCCAATTTTTCAAATTTTTCAAAATCTCAAATTTGAGAATTACAATTTTTCTCTTGAAAATCATGACCGTTACAGGACACCGAAAAATCATAAAAGTTATGAATCTCAAATTTGAGAATTACAATTTTTCTTGCTCAAATCATGACCGTTCCAGGACACCGAAAATCATAAAAGTTAAGAATCTCAAATTTGAGATTATGATTATTTTCTCCTCATAATCATGACCGTTCCAGGACACCGAAAATCATAAAATTTGGTAATTTTAGGATTAGTTAAAATAACCCCAATTATCCCTAAATTTATGAATTTTTAATCATTTTTATGTCTAAGCCAGGTTAAGAACCCTCTAATTCATATTTAAAATAAGTCTAGGGGAAAAATATTTCTTTAAAAATGGAAACCTGAGAAATGGAAGAAACCTCAACGGGGACGGCGACGACGAAAATGGAAGAAACCCCGAGAATATATCCTTCGTTATCACAATTAAAAATAACTGAATTGAATAAAGAAAAACACAAGGATAGAGTCAGATATATGAAAGATAAGGAATCTCAATTATTATTAAGATTAGAGCATTATGATAAATTAAGAAAGAGATGGTCTAAAGTTAAGAATGTAACACAAGGTATTGGAATTGATCGTGATTAGGTCTCTTTTTCCTCTTACTCATCGACATAACTGACAATCGCACTTGACAATTGTTCTCGTGATGCGGCTAATTGACTGACTGATCTGATGTCTATTCATTGTCTTTGTTGATCCGTGTTATATGATATGTATATCATGCCATGACATTGTTTGGTTGGACAACACAATTAAAACTTTCACGGAGCAGTGGGACTTCTTTCTCTCTCTCTCTCTCTCTCTCGATCCTGTCTGTTACAGGAATATTGTATTCACAATGACATGCATTCTTTAAAACAATTGTTTGTCTTCAATGAGAATAGTTCCCGTATGCTTTTAATAGAATGACCTTGAACGCTAATGGAAACTTCAACCAAAATTGTTTTGGGAGCCGGAAAATGTGTCAGAAAGTTTGTCGACATGGCTGTCGATAAAAGTGCCGACATGGTTCGACAGTCGGTTTATTTTTCCATTCCAAATAATGTTGCATGAATGATTGCTATGAAAATTAAAATGAAGAGAAATGCTCATTCATTCATTCATTCATTTATCCTCTCTCTCATATGTCCATTGTGTTTAGATTGTATTTGTCCTTTTGTTCTTATAGTGTGAATGAGATTTCACAACGCGCATTATGCGCTATTGTCTGTGATTTGCCTCACCCCTATCAGCTGTCACAATTTTAGCAGCTGCTACACGCCAATTCTTTTGAGAAATTTCTGAAATAGATTTTATTCCATTTAAAATGATTAACATGACTGAGTTCTTAAAACAATACGTTAAACAAATAACTACGAATTTTGACCTAAAGAAAATTGCTAATCAATTGGGAATAAAGAATTTTCACATATTGATGAGAGACGAATTACGTTTGCTAAAAGATGTACCTGAAGTGAATTTTGTAACAAATCTTCGCACGTCAGATCAAAAAGGAGTACATTGGTCTGCGGGCCAAAGAAATAAAAAACGGTTCTAATTATTATTTTGACTCATATGGATTGCCTCCAACAAATGAAGTCAAAGAATTACTTGGAAATGGAACATACAATACTTTTCAAATTCAAACACCAGGAACTACTTATTGTGGTCAATTATGTCTATATGTTTTGAACAAATTACAAAAAAGGAGTACCATTTCTTGATATTATGTTAGAATTCAATAATGATGATGATAATTAAAAATCACTTCTTTGTAATTCGTTTTCATAAAATCTGCCAGTGATTTCCTGATCATCTAAATCTTTGATGTCGTAAGTAATCGGATAAGTTTGATTTATTTTACAAACTCCAAGTATTTCTTTAGTCCAATAGCCAACAAAACCTTTTTCAAATTTATTCTTATACTTAAATATTCTAACTCTATCTCCAATCGTAAAATTTCGGCTTACGTTTCTGTAAATTCGGATTACTCTCATTCGAATAATTATTTTCGAATATTTTTTTTCGTATCAAATCAGGATCGTCAGAAGCATTCTTTGGAGTTTCTTCAATACCTGAATGAACTTTATTATTGTACTGATCTACAATTCCTGGTAATATTTTTAACCATTTCTGATTTCCTTGTTCTGTAAATTTTTTGAATATTTTATTTTTAAAGGTTCTATTGAACCTCTCTATTGCTACAGCTTTGCCAGCATTTTCTGTGGAATAAACAGTTTCAAATAGTGGCTTAACATTTCTGTTATAAAACTCAGATCCTTTAGCAACGAATAGCTTCTTTGGCTTTCTAAAACTTTCTTTAAAGATTTCTTCAAACGCATTTTTAACTGACAGACCACTTTTGTTTTTTAAAGGCTTTGCCCAAGCGTATCGTGTATATAAATCTATAACGGTCAATGCGTATTTATAATCAGAATCATTCGGCATATTGATTAGATCAGCATTCCAAATATCATCTTTATTAAATACTTTTACTTTCAATAGATAGTTCGGCTTTCTGTATTCCTTGTGAATTTCAGACACGTAGCGGCTTGCATCAGTCGACATTTCAGACGCGTAGGTTTCAGAGTTATGAGTTTTGTCTAAACCCTGTCCGAATAATATTTTAGCTTGTAAAGCTTTCTTAACACACATTCTTTCAATTTTTTCTCTAAAGGTAGGATTTTCAATATTATCTAATTCTTGAATCATTTTCTTATCAGCTTCATGACGAGATTTTAGGTCATGATTTCGATAAGCTAAATCGTGTCTATGAGCTGCTGCATCTACTCTTTTTATTGGTTTACTATTTTCTCTATGTGTGTTATCATCGTTTAATCTTAAATCTAATCTTGTGCCGGGGCCAGTAAAATTATGTCCAGGCAGATGTTTTTCTTTTGAATATTTGCTCCAAATAAATCCAGGAAAGTTTCTGATGTTTTTTGTATGTCACCTCCGCAATGCAACAAAGTTGAATCACCTCCGCTATGCTGACAATTTGAGGTTTTATGTACTTTCAAGAGATAATTCAATAAATCTGAATTTTGAAATTTTTAATTAAATTAAATTTTCGGAATTTGTGGAATCCATTTTTAAAGGTAAAATATAATAAATGTTTTACCTAATAGAACCTTGTTCAGAGGCTTTAGCCGATCTGACCAAAGGTCCTGAGGTTACTACCGAATCATACTAGGACTTAGATATATTCCAGAACCATCTTTAGTTTCTTTTATTTCAATTAAATCATCAACATTATGTAGAATGTTTTTAAGAACTCGTTTTCCTTCATCAACTAAATTTAATTTACTAATAAAATTATCTACTATTCCTTCACCCCTAGCAACTTTCTATAACTCTCTATTATGACGTTTTTGTTCTTCTAATGCTGCTTTCTCTGATTTATTTACTGCTTGGACAATACCAGCTGTCCCACCTGCAACACTTCCTGCTGCTGCTATGCCACCTATTATTAGTGGAATTAATGGGAGAATTCCGCCATTCTTCTCTTCTTGTAATTTAATATTCTCTATCATTGATTTACTTATGTAATATTTCTTTTTGCTAATCGTAATAGTTTTAGGTGTATTTTTGTCAACAATGTTACGTAATTTTAATTCAACAGTTCTATTATTATTATTATTACTTTTCGCTTGCGACATTCTTTATAAAAAAATTTTAAGTTACCAAAAATTTTAATTAACCGATCGGACGAAAGGTCCTCAGGTTATTAACCTATAGAACTTTGTTTAACCTATAACCTAAAAATATAACCTTTAATTAACCTTTAATTTTATTGATAACCTTTAAATTATAACCTATAGGCTTTAGCTGATCCTAGCCATCTTTCCATCAAGAATTTGAATAGAATATTTTACATCTTCTAGCAATAAACCATAAGCCATCAATGAAGTTGTGGAATCTTTCTTTTCAATATTAATTGTTACATCACAACCAGTCTTGATAATATCTTCCGATTCTGCACATAAATCGAAACAGAAAATAGGATATAAATGTCTCCAATCTCCAGGAGTTAATTGTGCTTCAACTCCAAATTCTATACAAAGATTTCTATAAGCATCATATCCTTCCATAAATTGATTATTGGTATCATCGCATCTTAATGGATCAATTGGATATCGGGTTTGATTTAAAGCAACTTGTAAACTTCGAATTGTATTAATATGAAAAAGATTGTTGTTCTTATCAAAACATGGAGAATTATTTCTTTGAAAAGTTAGTAATAAATATCTTGGAGTATTCGCAGTTCTAGTAAAATGCCAGTTAAATCTTTGTTCAGAAAAAGTTACAGAACTAGCAGTACGCTTTAGAAAATTTACTGGAATTGGTTTGTTAGTATTTAATCTTTTTGCAATAGCTGTTTCAATCTCTAAACTAGGAGTAATATTCTCAATCCACCATTCAAGTCTATCAATTTTTAAATATGCTTTTTTTCCAGTCTTACCAAAAAAGATTAATTCATTATTTGCTGTCCGATGAATTATTAATTTAAATTTTAATTGATATGATGTTTTGTCATAATCTAAATATCCGAATAATGGAGACAATGACCAATTTACTGTCTGTTTACCTTTCTTGTTAAATTCACGTCTTTCTTTATATGCAGTATTGTTTGTTTTATTTAAATGATTTGTAATATTTTCTACATCTTTCTCAATTCCTGCTGCATCTGTTCCAGCGTGAGTTAAATCATCAACAATTATACCATCATTAGTATCAGGAAACCAACCTTCGATTTCATACTTTTTATTATTTTCACCAATTGCTACAAATCTAAGCATTGTATCAATTACACCTGGAGAATCACTTATTGTTTCTATATTTTGAGTTGCAACATCTAAGCGTATTTGTGTAAATAATCTTGGAAAAAATTATTCTCTAATGCAATATTATCGGTTTCTGGTAATGGTGTTGTAAAATTGGCATCACTATATAAAGAATATTCACAGTGTAAAAAGGAATCAGGTAAAAATAAATAACTTTGTTGATTGTCAACTTCAAAAATTAAATCACCTCCAGTATTTACTCTACTAGAAGATCCGGGATTCGCAGCAATTCTTATATAGTCATTCTTTTTTTGATTGTAACTAACGAACGGAGGATCGTCTAATCTAAATTTATTTTCGATGATAGAAGACATTTTTATAAAAAATAATTTGACTTTTTTGTTTTTTCTCACACACAGAAAAAAAATTTGTCACACCCAAAAAGATTTTTACTAAAATATAATTTTAGAATTTTGCTAAACCAGTACCTAACTGCGTACCACTGTCTCTTATTTCTTCAATTGAACGAACCGTAGGTTCTATGGCTACGCCTGATTTCTTCTTGTGTTTACCATCAGACCCTACAGCTATGTTAGCAATTTTGTTTTTTGTTTCCTCTGAAAGTTTTTTTAATTGTTTTAGTTCTTCAGAATCATTCTTAAGTTTACGAATAGTTTCTAGTTGTTTTAATTCGTTTTGAGACTTAACAGCATTTGATATTGCACTAGCTGTACTGCCTATAACAGCTGCTCCTTTTGCAGCAGATGTAATCAAATCTTTATTATTTTTAATTAAGTTAACGATATTTCCTATGCCAGAAAAGATGCCAGCTCCGCTGTTTACACTATCTCCTTCTTTTTGAATAGTTTCTACATTGTTATCATGGTAAACAGATTTCATAGAAGGTTCATGAGCAATTTTTTTATTTGAAGCAAAATGTTTAAGATTGTGTTTACAAATTATAAGCATTTTTCAGGAATAAATTTGACTTTTGAGAAAAATATTTACGTTAAGATTTACGTGTGCGATCAAGATTTACGTGTGTGAATAGATAACAACTTCGTGATAACTTTATTAATTTTCCGTTGCACTTTATCCATCGCGTCAAGCAGCGGGTGATGTACTTTAATTTCTTTTCTATTAACTTGCATTTTCTGCTGATTTATCTTCAGCGCCGTTTTAAGAGCATTCAATTGAATTTTAAGAACATCTAACTGTTTTTTGACAGCATCTAACTGTTCTTTATTTCCTTTAGATTTTTCTTGAAATTTTTCTTTAATTCATTTTCTAAATTGATTTTAAGAGTTTTCATTTAATCAACTTTTTGATTAAGTTAGTTTACTTCATTTATTATTCTATTCATCTTTTTCATCTGTTGAGTAATTTTACAACTTAATTCATCAACCCTTTTGGAATGTAGCTTGTAACTGCTTTAAATTTTTTTAAATTTTTTCAGGAAGTTTTTTCTATTTCATCTTCTAATTGTTCTTTCAATAATTTTATCTGATGTATATTTTTAATGACTGCAGATCTTAACTTTATAGAAAGTAATATTAAAATTTTTGATTGTTCTGAAATCTTTTTTTTTTAAATTTTTGCTATATCTGCTTCTAGCTCTCTACCCTTTTTATCAAGTTTTAATAATTTTTCGTTTAATGATTTGTCATTAAGTTTAAGCAACTTTAATTCATTCATCAGTGGAACCAAAACATCATTTATATATTTTTCTTTTTAGTTATTGATTTGTGTATCAACATATTGTTTATTTGTTAACTCTGTATTTTGTTGCGGAAGAATAGAAAGATGCAATGGACCAGATAAAACGTCTCCAGTTTTCATGATATAATTTTCTATTTCTATTTCTGATTCACGATTATTCGGGATATATGCACCTCCACCAACATTTGGCAACATCATTTTTTAACAATAAAAAAGTAATTTTTTCTCACACAAAAATAAAAAAAATGGAAAAAGCAAATTTAAAAAAATTATATTCGCCCGTATCATCCTGTTCTTCTTATTCGACGAGATCATCGGGATTTGAAAATAAATGTTTTGAATAATAATAATCCATGTAATGATGTTGATCTTTTGTTTGAATTACAAGCTCAAATATTTAAAGAACAAATTTAAGGTTTACCTTCTATAGAAACCAACTATTGCATTTTCCCAGGTGAACCATTTATTAAATTTATGTATATTGCAAGTAAATATAATGATGTGGCTTATGTTGAATTAAATAAAGAAAATATGGTAATTATTGGTCATAATAATGATTACGGATTTATTAGAGCCGTTTTGCCAATCAGTAATACAGATTGGATAGAAACTAAAATTATCAATTATATCAATATTAGAGAATTAGTTAAAAAACTAAAATCTTTTTCAAAAGAAAAAATTAGATTATTTGTTGATGAGTTTAATCAATAAAATATTCATATAGAGAGCAAAAAACATAATGAAGAATTATTATGCCAAGTTTATTATAGAGATACAATTTATAAAAAAGAAAGTTCTGATATGCCTCAGAGATGCGATAATGACACTTATATAGGATTATATTCAAACTTAAATATTAATTTGTTAAAGTCTTATATAAATGGTTTGGCGCAGTAGGAAAAATTTGTATGTGGACCACACCTTATACTATTAACAATGACCATAATTATAATCATAATAATTTTAAAGAATCTTATAACAATAATGATAATAATGATGATGATTCTGAAACATCTGAAAAAGGTGTAAATGGTAAAAAAGATTATAAAAATATTAGTAATTATAAAAATTTAAGTGAAGAAAAATTTATATCTCAACATGATATTAATACTATATATAATCAAAATTCATCTAAATCTCATTTTCTTACAATTGAAAATAATAATGATGGAATAGTTGAAAATTCTATTAGACAACTATGTGTCGGGTCTACAAAATTTAAATTAGGGACATCTAATCAATTTAAAATTTCATCATCTTTAATAAGAACTAAAAATAATTCAGATTATGGTGGTGTTATTAAATTTTCTAAAAGAGATCAAAGACCAATATTTTTCTCTATTATATTATTATCAGATAATAAATATAATTTTGAGTTGGTATGACATACCGTTGTAATCTGCAGTGTGATTGATCTTAGGTTGATACTCTTTTATCATTAAAGCTTCTACAACATTTATATGACAATTACTGTTACCTTTATGCCTTATGCGAAATTGATTACTTATATCACACGTACAATGATTACATGTATTGATATGTTTGTAAACTGCTGTATCTGTACTTCTATGCTCTTCGATCCTTTGTTGGAGTCTTCGTTTGGTTTTGCCAATATATTGGCTGCTTGGATCACCCAAGCATGTGAGTTCATAGACCACACAAGACTTCAGCAAAGGTCCCGATTTGCATTTCAAAGAGAAGTATGATTTTACTTTCGTAGTGTTGAATACAATCTTAGAGTTGATACCGTATCTTTTGTATATTTTCATCAAATTATTCCGTAATGTAAGCGATGGTTGACCAATATACGGTAGTACTGTATAGTTTACATGTGCATCTGCTGTACTCGTACATGTATCATTGTGCCCGTTGGAAATCACTGTATTCTTTTTGTTAAGAAAGTTACGTACGATATTTTCTACTGTACTCCGTGGGTAGCCATTTTTCTGAAAAATACTAGTCATGTTTTTTACTTCGTTATGAAACATTTCCCAGCAGTTTGATACTGTATATGCTCGATGTAACATCCCATTAATAAGTCCAACTTTCCATTGCCTAGGGCAAACGGAATTGTAATTTAATAAGAGGCCAGTATACGTATCTTTACGGTAAATGGAAGTTTGTAAAGTATCTTCGGTGTTAATGAATACATCTAGGAAAGGTAACTTGTTGTTGCCCACTTCAGTGGTGAGTTTTAGGTTAGGATGTTGTCTGTTTAGGTACTCATGGAATTTATGAATTTTGTCTACGTTATCAAATACGCATATGCAGCCATCTACATATCTGGAGTAGAACAGGGGCGAAAATTGTTCTCCCATCCAACCTTGTTCTAATTCTGCTAGGAAGAGATTGGCAAGTGTTGGTGCCAACGGTGACCCCATCGAAACTCCATCTGTTTGAATATACATATTATCATTGTACATAAAGCTACCTTGTGTAGCGAATTTACAAAGTTTTATGAAAACATCTTTACCGTATCGCGGTTTGTTGTTTGAATTACTACTGTATACTAGGTTAGCTGCTATGATAATAACTTTATCTACAGGTATATTGGTAAACAGTGATTCCACGTCAAAACTCACTAAGACATTATTCTTATTAAATACCGACTGTTTTTCTTTAATTCTGTCAATAAATTCAGCTGTTGAACTCAGCAAGTACGTTTTATTGATGTGTTGTTTGATAATTGTATCGAGGTACTTGGCCAATTTGTAATTGTACGACCCTCTTGTACTGACAATTGGTCGAGCAGGAGCGTTAGTTTTATGTACTTTTATCGTACCGTACATTTTAGCTGGTTCACTACCAGATGGCATAATGTACTTGTATGTATCTTCAGTGATGTACCGTTTTACATATTTTACTAAGTATCGATACAATCTGCCTTCTTCCATAATGGTAGGGTGCTTTTTTAAGTCATCTGGTACTTGTACTTTTTTAAACTTAGAGGTATCATTGATAATTACGTCTAATTTGTTAAAGTATTCATCAGCATCTACAAGTACAATACCGTTACCTTTATCAAATGAGCAAATTTTCAAATTTTTCATTTTTGCTAGCTTAGTCAGTGTTCTTTGTAGCCTTTTATTTGTATTACTGCGGTACTCACTTTTTGCATTATTTTCGAAGTTGTTAACTGTTGCTATGATATCTTGTTTTAGCGCCTGTGTTACTGATAATTCTTCATTGTCTTTGCAATTCGCAGTAATGGTTTTTTCTATTTGGTACTTCATTCCAAAATTATCGGTCTTTTTTGGTATGATGCTGTTTTTAAACCAAATCTTAGTGTCTCATTCTCAATTGAAGAGAGCACGTATTTGCTTTTATTGACTATACAGTCCGGTGCTGGCAATCTCTGTTCCAGCCATAGTTTGGAAATTTTAGAATTATGTCTCATTGTGTGAGTTTTCATTTTACTTTTAACTTCTGCCAGTATCATCATATCCAGAATGCACATACGTAACCAAGACAATTTACTGCGTAAGCTGTCATTGCATACTTTATATTTGCGATCATTAATTTTTATTTCACGCTTGACATACTTAATATGTGACTCAAGGGTCAGTTTGCGGTAAATTTCTACATTACTTTTAATTGCATCTAAGTTCGGTATTTTGAACTGCAGAAACTTCGGTATGACATTGAGAAAAAGGCATTATTCAAAGTACTCAAAATCTAATCTTAGCTTGTGTCTTTTCTCGGTTAATTTTTCAAATCTTCTACATTCCGATACAGGAATGTTGTACAGCTTTTGCAGGCTGTAGAAATAGTTTGGTAATTTTACACTTTTAAGTACCCATAGAATAGTCAACACAACAATGTTGTTACACATCTAATTTATTGACTCAAAGCTTTTCGACCATTCATTGGTCCTTATCAAGAGTTCATGCTCGCATGAAAATTTTAATAAGGTAATGAAAAAACAATACGTAACGCCATCTTAATGATATATACCGTGTAGTAAATATTAAAAATGGAATCACAAGCACACAAAGTTAAAAGTTGTGGCTACTTACAGAGTGCCTGCGAAGAATAAAACCAGATGAAGATATAGAGCTGTTTTAAAAGTCACGATCACGAGCTGGACAGTTACACACAGCAGCGGCTTCAGTTCAGGCGACGAATGAGACTTGATGCAGCGATCGGCTGGTGCAATTGACTGATTAGCCTTCTGAAGCAATGACAAAACAAGACACATTACACGAATTTGCAAGAATTTGAGCTAGTAGGAAAAACAATTATTTATTTAAAAAACTTTAGGAGGTATGACATACCGTTGTAATCTGCAGTGTGATTGATCTTAGGTTGATACTCTTTTATCATTAAAGCTTCTACAACATTTATATGATAATTACTGTTACCTTTATACCTTATGCGAAATTGATTACTTATATCATACGTACAATGATTACATGTATTGATATGTTAGTAAACTGCTGTATCTGTACTTCTATGCTCTTCGATCCTTTGTTGGAGTCTTCGTTTGGTTTTGCCAATATATTGGCTGCTTGGATCACCCAAGCATGTGAATTCATAGACCACACAAGACTTCAGCAAAGGTCCCGATTTGCATTTCAAAGAGAAGTATGATTTTACTTTCGTAGTGTTGAATACAATCTTAGAGTTGATACCGTATCTTTTGTATATTTTCATCAAATTATTCCGTAATGTAAGCGATGGTTGACTAATATACGGTAGTACTGTATAGTTTACATGTGCATCTGCTGTACTCGTACATGTATCATTGTGCCCGTTGGAAATCATTGTATTCTTTTTGTTAAGAAAGTTACGTACGATTTTTTCTACTGTACTCCGTGGGTAGCCATTTTTCTGAAAAATACTAGTCATGTTTTTTACTTCGTTATGAAACATTTCCCAGCAGTTTGATACTGTATATGCTCGATGTAACATCCCATTAATAAGTCCAACTTTCCATTGCCTAGGGCAAACGGAATTGTAATTTAATAAGAGGCCAGAGAATTAAATGAATGTTTTAAAAAATGTCAACAACAATATAAAGAACAATATAATAAAGAATATAATTATCAGCTACAAATATTTAATCAAAATTATCAACAGTCTGAAAAAGATTTTCAAAGATATATCGGTTTAACACATGAAATATATCAAGATAAATTTGAAAAATTATAACAAACAAAACAATCAGAACAAGCGAATATATTATATTATCAGGATCATTTTATATTGTGTAAAGATGTTTCTATATTTAAAAAAACTTCAGATAATGCTAATTTTCCCTGTCTCTAATGTATGACGAGCTTTAGAACTAAAGAATAAATGAATAGACATTTGGAGAATTGCCAACAAAATGGAGCAGTTGAAAATACTTTTCCTAAAGATGATTATTTAATATATAACAGACATTATTTGAAAAATAAAGTACCCTTTACTATTTATTGTGATTTTGAAGAATATAATGTTAACATAACACAAAATTCTGATAATGGTAAATATGAAAAAAGTGCACCTGAACAAAGTAAAGAAAAATATTTTTTTGAGCAAAAACCATTATGTTGGGGAATGTACATTCATTCAAATTATCCTGAATTATTTAAATCAGAATATCATCAATACTATGGAGAAGATAGTTCAGAAATGTTTACAAAGAAAGTAGAAGAATTACAAGGACGTTTTTCACAATTGCTTGAAACAAATATACCAATGCTTTCATTAACGGATGAAGAAAGAAAACATTTTCATAATGAAATAAAATGTTTTTACTGTGGAAAAGAATTTACAAATAATTATAAAACTGGCAGAGGTAGATATATTGATAAAGTAAAAGATCATGATCATCTAAATGGATTATATAGAGGTGCAGCAGATAATTCTTGTAATCTTAATGCTAATAAATTTAAATATAACTTTGTTCCTATATATTTCTACAATGGTTCTAAATATGATTTCCATTTAGTAATGAAAGATTTATTTTCATCTGAAAAATTACAACAACAACAAATAAATGTACTATGTAAACAAGAAGAAGAATATTTTTCAATGCAATTAGGTTGTATTAGAATTTTAGATGCATTTAGATTTTTTACTCCTTATTCATTAGATGTTATGGGGAAAACTTTGAAACCTGAACAATGTAAAATACTAAATAAATATAATTTAAAACCTTTAAAAGGAATATTTCCGTATGAATATTTAACTGGAGATATAAATAGAATAAATGAAATAATGAAAGAACAAAAACTTCCTCCAATAAATAAATTTAAATCAACATTAAGACAATCACAATTATCTGAAGAAGACTATGCAGAAGCTGAAAAGAATTGGAGAGAGTTAAATTGTAGAACAATGTATGATTATACAATGAAATATCTTCAGATAGAGGTATTAATCCTTACTGATCTTTTTGAAAACTTTCGTGACATGTGTTTAGAATATTATGGAATAGATCCATGTTATTGTTATTCTACACCAGGTTTAACATGGTTAGCAGGATTAAAACATACTGGTGTTAAACTTAAACATTATAAAGAAAATGCATTTGATAAATTATTATTTTTTGAATCTAGAATTAGAGGTGGTGTTTTATCAGTTTTAGGTAATAGATATGTTAAATGTTATAATAAAAAAGTAAATCCTGATGATTATGGAATAATGAAACCTTTATCTCCAGAAGAAAGCGATCAATTTATAAAATTGTTTAATCAAAATATAGAAGGACTTATATCAAATGAAGAGAGTCAAGCAGCAGTTAATGAATTCATGAGCGAAAACTATTTGTTATATTATGATTTTAATAGCTTATATTCTTCTTGCATGATATAAGAATTACCAACAGGTGAAATGTCATGGTGCAATATTCTTGAATACGAACCTACATATGATGGAAATTATAATCATGGTTATCTATATGAAGTTGATTTAGTATATCCTAATTAAATAAAAGATAAAACAAAATATTTTCCTTTCTGTCCCGAAAACAAAATTCGCAATATAGAAGATTTTTCAGATTATCAAAAATCTATAATTCCTAAGAAATACAGACCAACAAAAAAACTTACGTTAACACAAAGTAATAAAGGAAAGTATGTTGTTGAAGGAAGAATGCTAGATTGGTATTTAGAACAAGGAATGATTCTCACCAAAATACATCGAAAACTATTTTATCAAAAAACTAAATGGTTAAAAAATTATATAGAGTTCAATATTGAAAAACGTAAAATAGCTAAAAGAAATAAAGATGATTTTGGAAACGTGTTCTTCAAATTAATGAATAATGCATTTTATGGTAAGACTTTAGAAAATGTGCGTAATAGACAAAATATTGAAATAGTTAATGATAAAGATAGGTTCCAAAATTTAACAAGGAAACCTACATATAAAAGAACTACTAGATTTAGTGATGATCTATGTGCTGTACATTTACGTCGAATCAGCGTAAAACATGGTAAGTTTAATTTTATAGGATTCACTATATTAGAATTAGCTAAACTATTTATGTATAGATTTATATATGATTATTTAGCACCTGCTTATGGCAAAAACTATAAATTACACTTTACAGATACGGATTCCGTTTTCTTAGAATTAACAATACCGTATAATTCTTCACTTGATGAAGAAATTAATAAAATAAAGATATCATTCATCCTTCTGATTTATGTAAAGTAAAAGATGAAGTAAAAGGAAATGAAGAGTACATAACAGAAGCTATATTTCAAAATCTAAATGTTATTGTTATAATACAACTAATAAAATTAAAACACATAAACTATTAAAAGGAATTTCAAAGGCATCAGTGGCTAACCAAATAACATTTCAAGATTATAAGAATACATTATTTATTAATGAAATAAAAACAGCATGTAATTATAGACTTAATTCAAAGAAACATAAAATGTATTTGAAAGAGGAACATAAATTAGCATTAGATCCATTTGATGATAAAAGAAAAATTTTACCTGATGGAATAACTACTTTACCTTTTTAAAGTTTGTTTATTATTATTTAAATCCGTCTAGAAAAAAATAAATTATTCGATCACTCCGCGAAAATATTTTCTATCGACTTTCAGTCAGAGAACAATTGTTCGATAACTCTATCATGAATATTTTTATCAATATTAATTGTAATGAAGCCATAATCTTTTGACCAAGCATTGTTACACGATTGTTTAAATTCATCTTTATTTCTTACGCATAAATCTCTTAACAAATCACTTACGTTTCTTGCATTTATTTCAAATAGTATAAATATATTTGCATTCTTTCTAATAACACTTCCATCTAATGAATACATACTTTGTGTTAAATAAAAAACACTACAGTTGTTATGTCTACCTCTTGTGAAATAATTTCTCTGAACTGACTGATTTCTATCATTAACACAATCATCAAAAATTACACAATGTTTCATTGTTTTATCTAGTTTAATGGGATCTTGCATATTACCACTATCATCTATTAATTGTATCTTTATATGGTTATTTTTATTGGATTCTACTAACTGATTATTTTTTGCTGCTTCTTCACACCACGAACTTATTTCTTCTTCATCTTCAGATTTTTCATATTCTTTGAATAATGAAGCAATTGCTGTTTTTTTAAGATTATTTTCAAATCCATATTTTAAAAATTGATAGACGGGTTGTTCTGCTGTTGTTGTATAAATTATAAGATTGTTATAATCCAAAAAGTTTGGAGTCGTTAAAATTTTAAATAATAAATATGTTTTTCCACATCCTGATCTTCCACAAATAACTGACAAAACTTTATTAGATAAATTTTGATGATGATTAAATTTAAGTTTTTTTTTATTTAATGGGAGCACTTCACTCATTTTTAATAAAAAAATTTATTTTTGTTTCTAAAGAAGAAGAAGAAAATTAAACTTCTCTAACCAAAAGATCTATCATAATCTCTTCACCTCCGAAATTTAGTTCTTGTCCTTTCTCATCAGTGATTCTAATGTTAATGTTGTTAATAGTTTTTCTTGTAATAAGAAAATATATTAATGTTTGGGGAAATACATTTAATCTATAACCAATGGGTACACTAAAAGCTGGAAAACTGAATATTAAATTTGACAATTTACCATTTATATATCCTCCTTCAATAATGTCACAATGTACAACAATTGAATTTATTTCAGTTATTTTTGGAATCTTCTCACCTAAATGATAACCTTGACTATAGGTATGTTTATTAAATCCTAATAGTTTTGACAATGATCTATCATGATTAAAATCAACTTGATGATTTTCGTCTAAAGTAAGAGAAAATTTATTAACTGCCGGTTCAACTGGAAAATGTAATTGTTTCTTATCTTTAAATGGTATACCTGAATGTCTCTTAATTTCATTTGATATTGATTCAACTTCGTGAGAACCAGGAAGAAAAGTTAGTATTTTCCACGTTTTACCTTTATCAGTAGAATATCTAAATTGATCATTCACATCTTTGATAACGTTTTGAATAGTGTTAAATGTGGAGAAACTAGTCAATGCAATTTGATAATTTTTATTTTGTTCCAAATGTAGAATGGGTTCTAAATTACAAGTGTGTGATGAAGTAGTTGTTATAATTTTTAACGTCGTACTAAATTTTGATGAACCCAAAATCTCTGTTAGATTTTCTAAATGATAATTAATTTTGTCTAAATCTGCTGAACACATTTTTTAGTTAAAATTTTGAATAAATATTTTTTTATAAAAAATTAAAAACAACAACATATTTCAGCTATACTTTTATAATCCTCTTCATTTAGAATCTTCTTTTCTAACAGTCTTTTCAATATAGCATGAATTTCATTGAAACTAGAATTATGTCCTTCTTTTATTGCAGATATTAAAATATTTAATCTATTTAGTAATTCTTTAAAACCTTTTCCTACTTTAACTCCCGCTGATAATAAATTTTCTAATTGTTTATAACGTCTAAGAGATTTTACTGCACCAACTCTGTCTAACATAGCTTTATATTTTATGAGATCTTCTACAGCATAATTTCTTAAATTGCTCCTCTTAAAAGATCAACAAAATTTCTATCAAAACTAAAAGGAGATTTATCTGGTGAAAAAATTGAACCTCGAAAAGGTTGTGGAAATATTTCTTTTTGTCCGAGATAAAATCTAGGTATTGTTTTTCCATCTATAAATGAAATAGAATGTTCAAATTACATAGATTTTGGTAATTTCTTATTAATGTTTGATTCTAGTAAACCATAGTCATCTAATATAGTTTTGTGCTCTGGATCTGTTATATCAATTTGTTTATCATTATTTGTAAGTTCCTTTTCAAGAGTTTTAAATGGTTCCATAGTTTTTTCAAAATCAGTTTTTACTTGCTCGGTTTGCTGCATTTTTTAAAACATATCAGATTGAATACCAGCTTTTATCATTCTATGCTGAAGATGATTTTCTTTCATGATATTTCTTTGTTTTATTAACTCTTCTAATTGTTTAATTCTTTTAAAATTATCAGCTCTAATTTTATCCATTTTTAAAATATAATATTTGAATTTTGTGGTACCATTGGAATACAACAAAAACATTTTACTGAACAAATTATTTTTTCATTGCTTTGGCGTCTGACATCCTTTCGTTTTAAGTTTTGTTTAATAAAGTTTTGCGTAAATTTTCGCTTTAAGTTTTTAGCTCTTCTAAAAAAATTATATCATTTTCTTCATTAAAAATTTTACCATCACTAGAAATTTTGCCATCCTGTTTATTCTTGTCATCAACTTTTTCTGACTGTAATTGAAATGATATTTGATTTACTTCATTAGCTATTTGATCAAATTTTTCAATATCATCTAACGTAATAACATTATCATCACATACTCTTTGAAAGTAGTAATGTAATTTGTCATAGACTTCTTTAATATGTAAATGCTTAGTTTTTAATGATTTTCGTTTCCTAGTAATTAAAGATTTATCTAACATTGTAACAAGCGAAGTTGTAAAAACACCCGTACCTGTTAAAGCAGTAGCAACTACTGGAATTACTAAAACACCTGAAGATATAACAATTGTTAAAGCACCTAAACTTATTGTTAAAAATATTCCAATACCTTGTGTTACATTCTTAACTTTAGACCATCTCTTTCTTAATTTATCATAATGCTATAATCGTAATAATAATTGAGATTCCTTATCTTTCATATATCTAACTCTATCCTTGTGTTTTTCTTTATTCAATTCAGTTATTTTTAATTGTGATAACGAAGGATATATTCTCGGGGTTTCTTCCATTTTCGTCGTCGCCGTCCCCGTTGAGGTTTCTTCCATTTCTCAGGTTTCCATTTTTAAAGAAATATTTTTCCCCTAGACTTATTTTAAATATGAATTAGAGGGTTCTTAACCTGGCTTAGACATAAAAATGATTAAAAATTCATAAATTTAGGGATAATTGGGGTTATTTTAACTACTCCTAAAATTACCAAATTTTATGATTTTCGGTGTCCTGGAACGGTCATGATTTTGAGGAGAAAATAATCATAATCTCAAATTTGAGATTCTTAACTTTTATGATTTTCGGTGTCCTGGAACGGTCATGATTTGAGCAAGAAAAATTGTAATTCTCAAATTTGAGATTCATAACTTTTATGATTTTTCGGTGTCCTGTAACGGTCATGATTTTCAAGAGAAAAATTGTAATTCTCAAATTTGAGATTTTGAAAAATTTGAAAAATTGGGTATTTTTAAAAACGCCTAAATTTATGAATTTAGGTCTTCATAACCTGAAAAAATGACCAGAATTCTTAAATTTAGTCGTTTTAAAAAATACCAATTTTTCAAACAATGGTACTTTTTAAATGGACTAACTTTATGAATTTAGGTCTTAAAAACCTGAAAAATGACCAAAATTCTTAAATTTAGATACAAATACAAAAAAATTTGAGAATTTTGTCCTGTCCTGTAACGGTCTTCTTCCCATTACTTTCCATTGCATCCACCATGATGAGAACTGGACGAAGGATCTCGTGGAAATTATAATTAAGAAGTTATTTGTGACATTTTTTATTTTTCAAGTAACCAAAGGGACATCTTTTGTCAAACAAATTAAACCGTTATTTGTGCAAATCTTGTGCTTATGCCTTTATTGTAATTCATATATTTAATTTACTGTTGACATATTCCTAAAACTAGCATGATGCGGAGGTGACTATAGATTGTGAGTATGAAAAAGATGCCAAAACACTATTTTAGACTCACTATTGTTACTGGGTCAAAAGAAAGGGTTTACATAGCAAGCCGACATAAGGTATTCATGTACTGTAGGTGCATCGACCAGCTTTGTGAAGTTTATGAACGCAAGGTACAACACTTGTAGCACTTGTACGTACAATCACACGTAGGTAGGTAAACCACCAACGCATGGTTACCTACTCAGCCTACGTTTCAATCTCTATGTTAATAACCATCCTGTATAAATTTACATCGATCTAAATTTGAGTTTCTAGTGGTTCTAGTTAACTCTATACTTCTTAAAGTCAAAGCTTACATAAACATAACATTTTTTAATCAACTGCTGATTTGATCGAAGCTTGAATTAGACAACCTTACAACACGACATGCATAACATGTTCTCGAATTACATTAATACAATTAATAACCCAGAGATTTCATTAAAAATTTAATTACCACAGGCTTAACGACATATCATTCTTGCTGAGCACATAAAATTATAAACCTCTTGTATGATTTAAAGCAGCTGCCTGTAAGATCAGTCTCCGGTCTTGGCTGTTACAGCTTCGTCAGCGGCTCGATCTGGAATATTTCGGAACTGTTGTATCTCCGCATTTACACACGCTGGCTATATCGTTCATCTGTGATCGTTTCATGTCAATTAATAAATTCATCTTCCATCGAGCAGAAGACTTTATGTTACAAGGATCTATCACAACATGTTGCAGACCTAATGTAATACAATTGAATATTGCGCCTAAAATAGAAATGTAAATACAGCCTTTATTATACAGGAATATGAACTATGCGTGAATTAGGCTGTAGTACGTTTTTTACAGATACTTTCAATCATGTACCGCACAGACATGGAAGAGATGCGACATGGCCGGCTGCCGAAATGTCTTTCTAACTCTGATTCGGATGGCCAAGTGATGCATCAACAATGATTGATCAGACTTAAGCTACTTACTCATTGTATCAATTACCTTATGTAGACGCTATTTGACAGATTCAATCACACACAAATTGATGAGCGATCGTACGACGCATCTCCGCAGTTTTTTTGATTTATTAGAACTAAAAATTATGATATGTTATCCTTCTTGACAGATTTAAGGCAATATCATGCAATAGCGGACGACACCGACCGTGAAATCCGGGCCAGTTCCAAATCTAGAACATGTGCTTGTTCACAGGACTTGTTGAGAGGGACATGTTCTACATCAGATTGTTATAAGTTTGGCTGTCTAGCAACTGTCTGTACAGACTGTTGTAGAGGTAATCCAAATAGCATGTGTCAGCATCTGAAATCCAATTGGCATTTTCAACATCAAAGCATCATACTAGCCCTCGAATTAACTTTCATGCAGCTTCAAGAATTTTACTTTTTTCCTTACTGCATTCCCATCGCATATGCAATGGGAATAAAAAGAGAAATTAGATGTCATGCCATTAATCAATTTAATAATAATGAGGGAAAGGCTTACTTTGTCATTCAGTGCTTCTATAACATTTCAATACGCATATTAATTACCAAATATATCAAAAATGTTTTGTTGATTTAATCACAAATTTAGCTGAATTTTCAAAAATGTGAACAATTGCATCGTATTGCCTGCTACATGAGCATATGTCATATGAAATTGATACTCGTTTCATCAGGAAGAAAAAAATCAGGTCAAAATTGCTTAATGTCCCGAGTGGTAGGTTTTGCTTAAAAAATACATCATGCTAATAGCGATGCAAAAAATGTAATTGTATAACCGAGTGGTGTAGGCTACTTGAAGGATGAACGCATGTGAAATAAGTTTTCAAAGGATATCTTGACATATCAGACATTTGCATTTTATACTGCTTACTATAAACCTCACTTCCCATGCTTCAGTGTACCGAGTGTCGCGAAATTTATAGTGAGTTAAGACACATACTCGTACTGTACTAGATTAAATTGCAGCAAATAAATATGGTGGAGGATTGGTTTTAATCATAAGTTACAAAATTAATTTTCTTGACCGAAAGTGCATCAAAGCATTCTTTACAATTTGCTGCGCAATGTTCTCTACATTCGACTGACGCGATATAGAAGTGAGTGAATGTACCCCATAGCCCTTTGTATCATGTCTGCGTTCGATGTGAGGCCAAACAATCCATTATAAAACTACTTTGTGGAAGTGTCCCAAGCGTAACTTGGGAGAGACGTGGAGACTTCGGAGGAAATAAAGCAGGATAATGCGAAATTTTTGGCGTTCTGTTACAAAGCGTGATTGCTGAACGTTGATCTAGTCATGACCCAATGCATGTTGTGTGATCACCTGCAACAGAAAGACTGTGCCATGATGATCATCGTGTGAGTGAAAAGTTGGAAGTATAGGCTTGCTTTTACATTCAGTCGTTGCTCTTTTCATCTAGTTTCTTGGCTTTCGAGTTCTTCTGTTTTGCATGAACCCTATAATCTCATCCTCAAATGCAGTAATTGCAATGTTCTGTAATAAAGATGTGTATAACTCCAAAATGAGATCTTATTTGTTGATAGTATCTGTTGGATGATGAGAAAGTTATGCTACTTTAAGATTTGGTCACGGTTTTTATGCCGCAACCTGTATTACTGTTTCGTTTTGCTTTAACACCAAAATTGAAGAAATTTTAATGCTGAGCTATCTTTTTGGGCCTGCGCTACTTTTTTTCAAAATTTGCGGTGGTCACGATCCACCAACAATGCCTGTATCATATTCAACCAGGAAAACGAAGGAAGACGCAAGGAGGAACAAACTGCCGAGTACCAATGAGTGAATGAGCATATCTTGCGACGACTTTCTAGTTACTGATAAATTAAGAGAATCGACCAAGACATATCCTATCTTGATATCTATCTGATATCCTCCTTGCAGCATTGTGCAACATTGTGAAATTGTAATTCAATAGCCTACTTAGGATTACATATGTCACACCAATATATGGCCTACCCGCATCGTCACAGACCTACATGTATGTTTGTTTTATAAATAATAATAAACAAAATCGATTATTAATGCCAACTTCGCTACTGAATAGAGGCATAAACTCATAATCTCACGAAATGTTTTGATCGAAAATTTTGATAATTACATTATCATTTGCCGTGTATCTATACATAGTGAATAGCATAATCGTGGCATATAACATTTAAGGAACTTCGTGGCACCTAAGATCGGTATACCACAATAAAGTGAAATATTCTAATCAGATTCAATTTTCTTGTTCTGTGGGTATGTCACACCCGAATCCATTTTGACATAGGACAACCGTTAATGGGCCGACACATTTTTTGTACAGGGAAACTGTATGTGGTTGACTTTGCTTATAGCTATTTTTGACAACAGCAGTATAGGCTTATTTCCTCACTGATCCACTATTACATCTCAATTTTAAGTGCATTACAATATTAAACCTATTTTTTTGTGTTTTAAAATATGAAAACGTCAAAAAAAAATCAAAAAATGAAATAATTAATTAGTCTCTACTAGGGTTTAACACGGGAATTCCCGACAATTGCGAGTCTCGATTCCCGGGAAATATTTTCGGGAATTCCCGGGAAAAATATTACTCATTGTCTACATGAGAAAATCAGTTTGTATATGATTCATTCGCGTAGAAGAGTTTATTGTCGTACCGACAATCCCAGTACCAATAAATAGGACCTGCAGTGTCTGTAATCCTCCAATCAGATGCCGTTTCGTCATGAACTGCTCATTGATTGGAAGTTCGTTGCAAAGCTGAGCTCGTTCGTTGACACTCGGTTTAATGTGATACTTGCCACGCTTTGATATTTGTTGAAGAGCTACGATGTCAAAATCTCGAGTCTGGGAAAATTTCACAAAAGTCGGAGACGAAAAGGCCAAGTGCATTCATTGCAAAAAGATATTGTCCACGAAGGGGTCTTCTACAAGTGGTGTGCTACGACACTTTCATCAACAACATGAAAAGCGTGATTTCGTCATTGACTTAGAAGATAAGGCATCAGAAAGTTCAGGAAATTCGATGTAAGACTCGATGGAACAGTCTCGAATCGATGGTGTCCCGGTTTCTTGAACTTCGAAAGCCTGTTTCAAAAGCTCTTATCGATATTAGAGACGCCCCCAGCTTGTGCGAAAGTGAGCTTGAAGTTCTGATAGAGCTCGTAACTACTCTTGCTCCGATTCGAATGTCAGCTGAGGTAATTGGTCGACGAGATACTACCCTGATTCAAGCGGAAGGAGCTATAGAATTCTTGTTCAATCGTTTAAAGAAGAACAAATCAAGAATAAGTTCTGCTCCTTTATCTGCTCTAAGAAACAGACTGGGAGAGAGGCGCAATGAGCGTATTGTGTCCCTTGCAAAATACTTGCAGAATTGCTGCTGTTTATTTGGGGAAGAGAGTGATGATTTCTTCAAAATCAGTTCGAAAAGAACTTTGATTGAAACTGCAAGGAAGCTTCTCGCGAACTTATTCATGGATGATTCGTCGATGGCTTGTTCGGAAATTGAGACGGTAATCGTACCAGATACATGCGGATCCGCAAAGGAGGAAGATCTTCAAGCAGAACTGATGAAAGCAATGAATAGTTCTGTATCATCTTCAGCATCAAATGTTGAATATGATAAGGAGTTCAAAAACTTGTCATCCGAATTTGGAATTTATGAGAAAACAGGAAAGTGCATAGGAAACTTGGACCTGTTGCTTCATTGTCTTTTAACTATCAAGCCCACTTCAGTAGAAAGTTAACGTGCCTTTTCTATTGCAGCTCGTTATATTAGCAAAATCCGATCACGTCTAAGTGACAAATCAGTGAATATTCTTTGTGTATTGAACGCCTACTTCAAGAACGTGTAGTCTGCGAATTCTCTCGTTCAATTTTCAACCTTTTTGTTATTTTGTTGTATCAGATATGAATATGAGAGTTATGAAAACTTGATACGAGTCATGATAAATTTATTCTTTTCTACATTTTCGAGTAACAAGGTTAAATAAGTTAAGGGGATTAGCTACATTAAACTCAGAACTCATCGGGAAAAAAATCCCGGGAATTCCCGGGAAAGCGATTTGAATTCCCGATTCCCGGGAATTCCCGAAAACCCATTTCCCGTTAAATCCTAGTCTCTACCGGTTTCAATTGGCAGCAAGATGACAGAGATTGACCAATCTTCATCAGGAGAATTATATAAAGAGGACATTTAGTCCCTACAATTTTAAACGACAAACAGTTTTAAAAAAATCCCTCATATGCATGCACAGACTACCTAGATATTCTAAGATATATTCCAAGACATTCTAAATCATAAAAATAGAAATCACAAAAGTCATAGGGAATTAGGAGATTTAGGTTCATAGATCGCTGACCTCTGTAGCACATGATGCATATTAAGGCCATGATGCCAGTCAGTCATTAGTTGGCTAATTAATTTCAGTTCCTCCACCTTTCGTTGTTGATCATTTCCTTTTATTTTTTCAGTATTGTCAGCCTTAAATCTTCTTCCAGGTGTTGATGTTCTATACAATGATGAGAAACCACCCTTTCTTTATCTCCATGGCGGACGACAAATCGATGTTCTGTCATTCTTTCTCTCAAAGTTCTTTGGGTTTCTCCTACGTATAAAAAATTACAATTACGAAAACTTAGACCATAAATGATGTTTGATGAATAATTTTGGATATTTAACTGACTAAGTTGCCGACAAGACGTCAACTAACTATACTCAGTACTTGCCAAGTACTTGTTCATATTTACAGCGTTGCCACCGCTGCACGGTTGCGCGCAGCTGCGCGTGCGCGGATTAACTTGAACCTGCGCGTATGAAGGTCTTCGAAGAATATTCTTTTATTTGAGTTTATAAATTTGGAAGAGATATGTTTTTTGAAGTTCCGGTGGCTTATTTCTTGTATATATACAATTAAACTTTTTTTCTGCTAGAACTGCTACTTTGACTTTATTTAACATGATTCAACTATTAGGCTATCGATACAGTATATCTCCGTGGCACAGTGGTTAAGTGCTTAGCCCAGCGATCTTCCGGTCCAGAGGTCGAGCCCCGAAAGTGTCATTGGAAGTCGTCAGGAAGGGCATCCGGACTAAAAGCGCTACAACGCTCCAGTAAAGTCTGACTATGTCAGCACCGTCCAAGCCCCCAGTAAGGGGGAGTGACGTTAAACCATTTATCATACAGTAAATATGGAAGTTGGCATATAGTGAAAGTGACATTGATTTGATGTCCGAATTTTCTAGCTAATATTTGTGATTTATGTCGAAATTGAGATGTTTTGTTAAGGTTAAAATAACGTGTTACTTATGACAATATGATAATAACAACTTCTTTTAAGCTCAAAACACATTAGCGCGGAGCCTGTTATCGATGTGGTTGTGCTAAAATGGTTATTCGTATTAATGAACTCAAAAGAGGTCGATATATTTCTAAATTGGCTCACGTGCGCGGCAGTCATGGTACAAATCGATTTCGTTTCAGAGACGAAGCCTTTCATTTGAAGAGATAAGTCGAATGATAATATAGCGACCAACTCCTTGTCAGTGCATCCATGGCGTGCAATCCTTAATTTAAGTCTGATTTAAAACTTCATGCAATTTGATTTTTCCAGTATGATGCTGTTATCATTCAGCAAGTACGAAACAGAACCTAAAAAAGTATTGGCATTTTTTTGCACATTTGTGTACATTGTACATATAGCGGTCAAGGATACTGGATATTTATAAAACCTGGACCAGGCTAGAATTGCTGATGGAGACAATTTCCTAGTATATCATAGATTAGAGTTTCGACCTTCATACATACTAAACCGCGTGCGCGGATGACATCACCTGGCGCGGATTGGGCCTTGCGGCCAGCTGGCAACGCTGTATTTAGTCGGATGACTTGGTCAGTTACTGAGTAAGTTAGCTCAATTTTTTCTACTCGGGTTATGTCTTTGATGCATAACTACTATAGTTTATTTTACAGTAGCACATGTCATCACGTGTATTTACGAACAGCTCACCAGCATCTACCTCCGTGACAGAATGAGAAACGATGTGCTAGCCAGGAAGTTTATTATTGATGCTACCTCTTTTCTTACACTTAAAAGACAGAGCTTTCTGAAGAGAATCCATCAGGACGCGGCCGTGCCATTATAAGTTCTCGAACATCCGCCGGTAGAGAGACATAGAGGGATGTCTCGTCTTCTTACGCTGAGAGAAACCGTTTGATTTCTGTATCCAATATGATTGTTGTGTCTCTTATTTGCAAAATAAAGGTATTTATCACAATCTAATCCTAAAATGAATTTGCTTTGCCTTACTTTTTGAACTATCTGCACATGCTCGCATATTACCAATAATACGAGTATTGAACTGTCACGGTCAAATGACAGACAGCAAAGCAAAGAAAGCTGAAGCTCAGCAAAGTACGAGTACAACTTGCAGTCAAGCGCATTACGTCGGAATGAGTCAGAAAAAATTGAGATGATGATTCTGTTAATCTAGTGGTGCTTATTCTTAAAAACTTCAACCCATATGTTAATTGTTTTGTTGCAATTGAGTGAGTTAATACTTGGACATAGCATAGAGTAAGTATATTAGGTAGAGTAGCAACTCAGCATTTATTAAATCCCCAATGTGTACACAGTTTCGATTTTATTTAATAAACTCGAGGTGAACACAGTTGGGTATTGTTACCAAATGTGAGATATGCAAATTTTTGCGGTTTTGAAGAAATTATCACGGGATTGACTGCTGAAGATAGTAATGCAGAAGGAATGAAAGTATATGTTATGGATCCTCCGTGTCATGACAGCCTTGAAGAGACAATTTGTTAAAATTACAATTCGATGGGTTACTATTACTTTCATGCTCAACCCCAAGAGTATTTTCTTATCCGTGATCACATCACAGGAAGACCTGCCACTGGTAGAGCAAAACAACGTATAATCGAAGACAAAAATTTCAATTAACTGTGAAAGATGTAAATGGGTCCACATCACTAGCCAGATTCAAGAAATGAAACCTAAATTTAGTGAATCATAAAATCATGCCGATGAAAATTGAATTAAAAACTTGAAATTTCAGCCGAGAAAGCACAATAAGATCTCGACTATTTCATGAAGACTTCCATTATAATGCGGTTCAAGAAATTTCCATGATAATCAGCATAATTTCCGCTTAGTTAGGATGCTTATTAGTAAATATTCATTCCTTTTGATATCCAACTTGTTTCATTCTACTTATAAAGTGACTCCATGCCGGCAGTATATAAGTTTGCAAACTTTTAGCTTTTTAAAAACTGCTCAAATAATTTTTTGGACTGCAGGAACGTAGGCCTAATATCAAAGAAACTGAATCTTTTCATATAAAAATTTTCACGGTATACAGATACTTTTTGAGTCTACCTACTATATGCTTACTCTACGGGGCATAGATTGTTATTAACTACTAATGCATTATTGATACTGTATTAATTTTTATTTTTGTAATCAAGATCGTCCGACCTAATGGTTTGATGTAAATGTGTGTTTTATAGTTAAGATGGTTTGATTGATAAGGCTTCAAATTCATTTTTTCCAACAGTAAGTATCTATCTTACTGTTGACGTCAGTAATTATTCAAGAGCAAGCATATACTGTATGTATCATAGAGTAGGGATAGCCTATATATAGGTAGAGTGTCGACTCAAAAAAGTATCTGTATACAGTGAAAATTTTTATATCAAAAGATTCAGTTTTTTGCGGAGATTACGTTTCCGTGGTCCAAAAAATAATTTGAGCACTTTTGAAAAAAGTCAAAATTTGCCAACTTATATACTACCAAGATGACTCTCCTATGTAAGTAGTATGAAACAAGTTGGATATCAAAAGGAATAAATATTTGCTAATAAGCACCGTAACTAAGCGGAAATCAAACTGATTGTCAAAAGAATTTCATGATCCGTATTATAATGAAGGTCTTCATGAAAAAGTCGCGATGTTATTCGTGCTTTCTTGGCTAAAAGTTCAAGTTTTTAATTCAAACTTCACCGTCATGATTTTATGATTTACTAGATTCAAGTTTCATTTCTTGATTCTGAATAGTGATGTGGAACCATTTGCATCTTTCAAAGTTGAATGAAGCCATTGTCTTTGATAATGTAATTTTGCTGTGCCAGTGGCAGGTTGCCTGTGATTTGATCACGCTTAATTTAAGAAAATACTCTTGAGGTTGAGTATGAAAGTAATAGGAACCCATCGAATTGATAATTTAGCAAGCATTAAATCTCCAAGGCTGTCATGAGAATCTGAAATGCCATCATTCCTTCTGCATTACAATCATGATCACTCAATTCCGTTGTAATTTCTGCAAAACTGCATTAATGCGCATATCTCACATTTGGAAACAATTCCGACTGTATCTCCTTTGAGTTCATTTAATAAAATCGAAAGTGTATACACATTGGGGATTTAACATATGCGGAGTTACCACTCTACTTAATATACCTACTCTATGGTATGTATATTGTTGTTTGCTATTATACATCCTTTATGTAATCGAGATGGTCCAATCAAATAGTTTCAGAGATAATTATTCATTTAATATATCAGTATATCCTCGTTTTTTATCCTTGGTCTCCTAGATGTTAGTTGTTGTTTGTTTTCTATCGATGTCATCTACCTCAATATACAGTTAAGTTTGCTTAGTACAGTTCTCCCTGCCTGATCGTTTGTCATTGTATTAGAAGAAAACTGTATTTGACAAAATAGCAAAATTTACAGAATTGCAAAACTGAAACACAGCAGACGTTATGCTTGATTCCAGTGGGTCACATTACACTGTAAAACGCCTATTTGAAATAGTCAGTTATTCTTGTTTGTTACGATTGCGCACACGCTTTTGATGCGATGTCATTCCGAAGTCGTAATAGCGTGCATGCTGAGATGCTCACTAAATTCACTGTGGGAGGATGATTAGTAACTTCTTGCTTCTATCAGGAGTCATTTCCTAAAACAAGCCACATCATAATTGGATATGTCTACTCTTGTGTTTCATATTTCGATAGGATTTGTTGAAGGACGTGGTTCGACTGTGACAAGATACACCAACGGTTTCACCAAACATCTTCTTGGACGATATGTTATGGAACTTTTTCCAATGACTAATAAAATTGACATCAACTTCATCAGTGGTTTCACCAAGTTGACGAGCGAATTCTGTTGCTTTCTGTCTGAGTACTTTACCACCTATTGGGAAACCATGATTGCATGTGTGCATTCATAGTTTAACTTGTAAACCATTGCCCAAGTGCTGATGACGTTTGATCAAATTTTGTTGTTTTTAATTCTTTTTACTTGAGCGCTTATAGAGCTCTTCTCGTATATTTTTCAACCCATTGTTTGTTTTGCAAAATGATTGTCAATTTCTGTTGCTTCAACTAGAATTTCTTCTGTATATCAATCTACTTCGTGTCTGTCTGGTTTTCGTAAAATGTGATGATCTCATTCATTCCAATTGATAAATCGGTTCGTGCTCGCTTGGCCATACCTTCTACCAAGGCGATGAAGTTAGCATTAACTCCAGCATCAACTTTTTCAGATAATTTGCTCGCGTCTCAAAATTCACGTACAAGTGCATTCTCCTACCAGGAATTTGCTCATCAACACCCCGAAATAAAAAAAATTAAAGGAAAAAGGAGAAAAAATCACTAAAAGATCAAAAGTTAATGCTAACATTAATGCTAACTTCACACACCAATTAAGCCAATTTGCTCGCCATCAACAATAGTGTAGCATCAACAAACAGATCATTTCCAAATTTGCTCACATCTTTTCCAATCCCTCCTGCCCCTCAAATACAGAGAAAATGCCTTTTCGGCTCTAAATCAACCGAAAATGATGATACAACTAATGCTAACTTCATGGGACATCAAAATGAATTTGCTCGCTCAAACAAACGACTCAGGACTGTCAATTGGGTCATTCCCGAATTTGCTCGCTTGTCTTCGATTACCTAACAGCTCAACAACAGTAGTAAGGAATTCTACACCTCTGGACCGCGCAAGATGGCCGCCGTCGACCTCCCCCTGTCAGACTAGTCCGACACTATAGAGCGTTCGCCCTAGTCCGACACCTGGTTGCTTCGAGTCCGACTCCCCCCCTGTCAGACTACGGCGTTCGCCCTAGTCCGACACCTAGTTGCTTCGAGTCGGACCCCCCTCTGGAACGTCAGAGGTTGGAGTTGCCAGAGGTTGTTCGTGGTGCGCTCTCCTAGCTGTCGTGGTGTGCCGGCCAGGCTGCCGTGGTGTGCTGGCCAGGTTGGAATGGTGGAATTTCGGTGCGAGACCACTCCCATCGTGTTTCTCGTCAAAAGTTGGGTTAACAAAATTTTTCCACCCCAATGAGAAAAAACTGCAAAATGACATTTTTGTTGCGAGTCAATCGGATCAGCCGTTCAAAAGTTAGAGCTGCTACAAGATTTTAGGTCAGACCTCGGATTTCAGGAAAAAATCCTAAGTGTCAGAGCCACTTCGTATGGACAAATTTTTGAAAATTTTTCCAAAGTGTCGAATTTCGACCTGGGACTTTTACCAAAACATTTTTCATCAAATTTCACCGACCCCCCCTCGGCAGCGATCTTCCAACTTTGGTTCTAGAGATCGTAGAAAGTCGTGCAATAGCTCGTTTGAAAGCTAAGAGTGAGACAAATTCAGTGAAAGAAACGGCTTGTTCATATCTGTCTTCTTTAGATGTGAGACGCCATTCAAGATTTTGGGAGATTGGCGAAAAACGACAGAGTTAGAATTTCCCAAGAAACAGCTCCAGCGGGCGAATGAAGGCTCGGATTGGTAAACGGAGGCCAGATTTGGAATCAGCTTGATGTTATTGTCCAATGAGGATCGTCATCCAATGAGAATCAAGCATTTCTATATAAATAGCGAGCCTTCCACAGTGAGAATCATTCCATCGTTGAATCGCACGAGTGACGGACGCACATTTTCTCTCCCTCTCTCTAGTTCCCTATTCTATTATCCAACTAAAATGGTAAGTCGCTACTTCCCTCCCTCTCCTCCCTTGAACGTAAACTTAATACAATCTTTTTCATTTTCAGGCATCTGCTGCACTAGTAGGACAAAATGGCGGTCAGACGTTACAAGGTTCGCTACAATCAGATCATCTACAACTGAGGCCACTGGAAGAAACAACCAAGGTACATAATCCTACACCGCTACAGCGTAAATTTAAACAAGTCTTGCGTTATGACAATCATAGCGTTGTACTCCAAACGGGAATGCTCCCTTCCACGGATGTCAAGATAATGCGCAATCAGTATGGGGACTACATACTGATCCCCGTGAGTCCGTACATTCGCCACCAACTTGATATTATTGAGGAGTACGTGACATTAAATATGGACAGTCCTACTCCTCTTGCTCAAGAGTGGAAGGCGAGAGATGACAAGGATACTCCCTATAGAAAGATTTGGGATGGTAATCAAATTTGCCTACCGGTATCACATTGGTGTACTTACTATAAGAAGGAGGGAGATCATTCAACATCCATCACATGCGACGAGCTCGGAGAAGGTACTTGCGATATCCTTTTCAAAGTGAATGGGCTATATTATGGTCGGCACAAGGATAATAGAATAGCCTCTCTCTCCATGCATATGGAATCCATCCTATATATTCCAAAACCACCCAACGTGGATGACATAATTGATCAAATCCTTAACAGCAGTGGTACGAAGCGCAAGTCGGAGAAGAATGCTGCCTCAAAACGCAAATCAAAGAAGGAGAATTGCTAGTCCTTTCCTAACTCTACCCTATGACAATTCGCTTATGTGCTTTGAGTGTCGTAGACGTGGTCTTATTAGATACATTTTACTTCTTCGTTGCCATCATATCATTTGTGTATTTTGTCGTGAAAAGCATCAATGTAATTCTTCATTTTGTGATATGTTATAGAACGTTTCCTTAGATGTGTAAATTTCCGTTTTAGGCTTCTATCATCATTTTTATGGATTGTGAGGGTGAACCTGTACAGGAGCTCAGTGCTATTGCTATGAACAATTGGACATATCAGATTGTTAGTGTCTATCATCAACATGCCAACTGTGATCCCAATGTTGATCAATGGGCGAGAAAACACATTCATGGACTTAATCTGAAATATTTGCAAGACTATGGCTTTTCTTGTGACAGTGCTCTTCTTATTGACTTTAAACGATGGTTAGCTGCTGTCAATGTTATACGCATCTTTTGTAATAATCCTGGTAAGGAGAGGAAAGTATTTCCCATTCTAATCATTGATGATATTTTGCTCCCGCCTTGGGATAGTAGAGTGAATCAACATTATCATGAAGTCACGAAACGTTTTAAGGATTTGTCTGTTCCTATTTTGTCTGTTCGTTGTAGTAGCTACGTTCATAACCAATGCTTCTTTCCTCCTTACCTCAACACTGCCAAAGTCCTGTATGGTTATCATTGCTCGCTGTATGATAGTTACCAGCTGTATCTATTTTATCTCTTTCAAACCATTGATTTATAATGCATACTTGTTACAGTTATTCAATAAATGTTACTATGGAAAGAGTTGTTGTTTTCATGCAATGGATGGGTTAGATAAAGGGCGATCATGTCTTTCTCAAACGACTGCGGAACATTACATTTTCATAGCCAAAGTTTAAAAGGAGCTGTTCAAGAATATGTGATAAATTTTCATAAAGATGAGACCGACATCGAAGCAGTGCTCGATGATGCTAGCACTCTATTTCTAGAGTTAATGAATACATTCTCTGATAGCATTGTCATGGCGCGATTAGTTGCGAAAATTAAGTTTAGTCATTTTGGAAAGGAAGAGGTGGAAAGTCGCTCTTTCCATTTTGCTTCTTATTGTAGATCTTAAGTTGTAGATCACCCCGAAGAATTTTTTAAAAGACAAACCAAAATCCAATCAACAAAAAAAACCAAATACCAAATCAATCAAAAAAAAACCCACATAAATAACAAAAACAAAATCCCCCAACAAACAAATACTAAAACAAAAAAATCAAAAATCAAATCAAAAAAAAACCCATACCAAACATCCAACATAAATACAACAAAAAACCACAACCCAAAAAACAACAATAATACCAAAAATCGACATAAAATATCAACCCCATACCCCACACAAAAAAAACCAACACAACACACATCCAAATAATCACCACAAAAAAAAAACCAAACCAACAAAAAACAATCAAAAAAAAACAAAAAAAACAACACAACCCAAAACAAAACACACAACAAAAAAATAAAACAACAAACACAAAAACCAAAACAACAACACAAAAATACAACAATCAAAACCCAAAAATCACACAAAAATAAAAAAAATCAAAAAACAACAAAACAAAAATAAAAACAAAAAAAAACAACAAAAAAAAAAAACAAAAAAAAAACAAATCAACAAAACACAAACAAACACCAAAAAAACAACAAAAAACAACAAAACAACAAAAAACAACACCAAAACAAAAAAACAAACAACAAATCCAAAAACAAAAAAAACAACAAACAAAAAACAAACAAACAACACAAACAAACAAAACACAAAAAAACAAACACAAAACAAAACAAAAAACAAACACAAACAAACAAAAACAACAAACAAACAACAAAACAAAAAAACAAACAAACAAAAACAAAAAAACAAACAAACA
>CAJQUW010010473.1:47500-60909 GCA_907163375.1 Prostheceraeus crozeri
ACAAAAACAACACAAAACAAAAACAAACAAAAACAAAACAAAAACAAACAAAAACAAAACAAAAACACAACAAAAACAAAACAAACAAACAAAAAAACACAAAAAAACAAACAAACAAACACACAAAACAAACAAAAACACACCACAAACACACAACCACCACAACCCAACCCACAACAAACAAACACCACCACAACAACCACACACCCACACAACCCACCCCACCACCAAACCCCACCAACCACCACACCACCACCAAACACACACCAACACCACACCCCCAAACACACACAACAAACCCAACCCACAAACAACCCAACACACCAACCCACAACCCACCCACCACCACACACCCCCCCCACAACCACCACACAACACCCACACCCACACCCCACAACCCACACCCCCCACACCACAACCCACCACCCACCACACCCCCCACACCCCACCACCAACCACCCCCCAACCCACACACCCCACCCCACACCACCACCAACCACCCCCCAACCACCCCCACACCCACCAACACCACCCCACCCCCACCCACCCACAACACCCACCCCACACCAACCACACCCCCACACCCCCACACCACCCACACACCCACCCACAACCACAACCCACAACCCCCCCCACCACACCCACACCACCCCCCCCCACCCACACCCCCACACCCCCCACCCCCCCACCCCACACACCACCCCCACCCCACACCCACCCAACACCCCCACCCCCCCACCCCCCCCCACACCCACCCCACCACACCCACCCCACCCCCCACCCACACCCCCACCCCACCACAACCCACCCACACCCCACACCACCCAACCCCCACCCCAACACCCACCACCCCCACCAACACCCACCCAACACCCACCACACCCACACACCCACCACCCCACACCCACCCACCCCACCAACCCACCACCACCCCAAACACCACCCCACACACCCCCACCCCACAACACCACACCCACCCCCACCCCCCAACCCACCCCACCAACCCCCACCACCCCCCACACACCACCCCCCCACCCCCCCACACCCCACACCCCACCCCCCACCCCCCACCCCCCACCCACACCAACAACCACCCACCAACCCCCACCCCACCACCCCCACCACACCCCCCCCCCCACACCCCACACCCACCCACCCCACAACCCCCACCCCCCACACACCCACACAACACCAACCACACCCCCCCCCACCACACCAAACCCCCCCAACACCCACCAACCACAACCCACACCCCCACCCCAACACCCAACACCCACCCCACCCCACCAACCCAACCCCCCCCCAACCCCCCCCAACAACCCAACCCCCACCCCAAAAAAACCACCCAAACACCCCAACACACCCCAAACCCCACACAACACAACCCAAACCACAAACAACAAACCCCACAACAACAAAAAACAAAAAACAAACACAAAAAAAAAAACAAACACACCCCACAAACAAAAAACAAAAAAAAAAACAAACAACAACAAAACCACAAAAAAACAAAAAAACAACAAAAAAACACAAAACACCAACAAAAAACAAAAAAACAAAACAAAAATCAAAAAAAAACAAAAATCACGAAAACAAACAACAAAAAACAAAACCACAAAAAAAAACCAAAAAAAAAAAAAAACCAAAAAACAAAATAAAAAAACAACAAAAACAAAATACAAAAAAAAACATATAACAAAAAAAACAAAAAAACACAAACACAACAAAAAAAAACAAAAAAAAAAAAAAAAAAAAACAAAAAAAAAACAAACCCGAAAAAAAAAAAACAAACAAAAAAAAAAACAAAAACAAAAAACAAAAAAAAACAAACAACAAGAAAAAAAACAAAAACAAAAACAAAAAATAAAAAAAAAAAAAAAAACACAAAAAAAAAAAAAACAAAAAACAAATAAAAAAAACAAAAACAAAAAAAAAACAAAAAAAAACAAACCAAAACAAAAAAAAAACCCAAAACCAAACAAAAAAAAACAAAAACAACCAAAAACAAAAACAAAAAAAAAACAAAAAACAACCCAACAACAAACAGAATAAAAAACCAATAAAAACCCCCAAAACCAAAAAAAAAAAACAAAAAACAAAAAAAACAAAAAAAAAACACTCAAATAAAAAAACAATAAAACAAAACCAAAACCAAAAAAACCAAAAAAACACCCAAAACGCAAACCAAAAACAAAAACACAAAAAAAACCGAAAACAACAGAAAAAAACAACAAACCCTCAAACAGAAAACCAAAAAAAACAAAACCGAAAAAAAAAAAAAACAAAAAAACAAAAAAAAAACAAACAAACACAAACAAAAAAAACCAAAAAAACCCAAACAAAAAAAAAAAAAAAAAAAACTAACAGAAAAAAAATAAAAAAAAAGCAAAACCAAAAAAAAAAAAACCAAAAACCCGACAAAAAAAAAAACCAAAAACAACCAAAAAAACGTCCAAAATAACAAACCAAAACAAAAAAACAAAAAAAAAACAAAAACACAAACGTCCAAAAAAAAAACCAAAAACAAAAAAAAAACCAAACAAAAAAAACAAAAACATAAAAAACCAACCAGAAAACACAACCACCAAAAAAAAAAACAAACCTCGAAAAAAAAACAAAAAAAAAAACAAAAAAAAAAAAAAAAAACAAAAAACAAAAAAACCAAAAAAAACCAAAAACAAAAACAACAAAACCCCAAAAAAAAAACCCAAAAAAAAAAACCAAAAACAAAAACAAAACAAAAAAAAAAAAAAAAAAAAAAAACAAAAAAAAAAAAAAACACAACTCAAACCAAAAAAAAAACATAAAAAAAACTAACAAAAATAAACCGAAAACCAAAAACAAAAAAACAAAAAAACCAAAAAACAAAAAAAAAAAAAAACAAAACAAAAAAAACAAAAAAAAAAAAAAAATACAAAAAACAAAAAAACAAAAAAAACACCTCGTAAGACTCCAAAAAAAAAACAAAAAAAAAAAAACAAAAAAAAACAAAAAAAATAAAAAAAAACAAAAAAAACAACAAAAAAAACAAAAAAGAAAAAAAAAAACAAAAATAAACCAACAAAAAAACAAAAAAAATATTTCCAAAAACAAAAAAAAAAAAAACCAAAAAAAAAACACCGTCAAAAACCCCAACCCCCAAACAAAAAACAAAAAAAAAAAAACAAACAAAAAAAAAACAAAATCAAAAAAAAAAAAAAAAAAAAAAAAAACAAACAAAAACAACAACGAAAAAAACAAAAAAACAAAAAAAAACAAAAAATCCACCCAAAAACAAAAAAAAACAGAACAAAAAAAAAAAAAAAAAAAAAACCAAAAAACAAAAAAAACAACCCAAAACAAAAAAAAATCTTTCAAAAACAAAACTAAAAAAATTACAAAAAAAAAAAAAACAAAAAAAAATCAAAAAAAAAAAAAAACAAAACAAATAAAAAAACAAAAACAAAAAACATAAAAAAAAACAAAAAAAACAAACAAAAAAAAAAAACAAACCCCACCAAAAAAAAAACTATAGTAAAAAAACCTATAAAACCATATGAAAAAAACCCTTATTAAAAAAAACCCAAACAAAAAAAACAAACAAAACAAAAAAAAAACAAACACAAAAAAAAAACAAAAATAGGGGGGTGAAAAAACAAAAAAAAAAAAAAAAACAAAAATATGCGTAATCTCAAAAAAAAAAAAAAAAAAAACAAAATAAAAAAAACAAAAAAACAAAAAAAACAGCCAAAAAATTAAAACAAAAAAAAACAAAAAACAAAAAAAAAAAAAAAAACAAAAAAAAAAAAACAAAAAAACGAAACAAAAAAAAAAACTTACTTAACAAAAAAACCAAAAAACAAAAAAAAAAAAAACAAAAAAGACAAAAAAAAAACTACTACACTTCTTAAAAAAAAAACAAAAAAACAAAACAAAAAAAACAAAAAAACAAAAAAAAACAAAATAAACAAAAAAAAAATAAACATAAAAAACAAAAAAAAAATAACTTTGAAAACATTTACTTAAAAAAAACAAAAAAAAAAAAAACAACAAAACAAAAAAAAAAAAAAACTCATTCTAAAAAAAAAAAACAAAACAAAAAAAACAAAATAAAAGAAAAAAAAACAAAAAAAAACAAAAAACGCTTTCAAAAAAAAAAACAATGAAAAACAAAAAAAAAAACAAAAAAAAAAACTTCCACAAAAAAAAAACCCCAAAAAAAAAACAAAAAAAACAAAACAAAAACAAAAAAAAACCATAAACAAACAAAAAACAAAAAAAAAACAAAAAACAAAAAAAACAAAAACAAAACAAACAAAAAAAAAAAAAAACAAAAAAAAAAACAAAAAAAAAATCAAAAACCATATAAAAAAAAAAAAACAAAAAAAAAAAAAACAAAAAAAACAAAAACCAATCAAAAAAACATTAAAAAACAAAATACAGCTGGAAACAAAAAAAAAAAAAACAAAAAAATAAAACTTAATAACCAAAAAACCCCACAAAAAAAAAAACAATAAAAAAAGAAAAACAAAAATTAAAAAAAAAATAAATAGAAAAAAAAAAAAAAAAAACAAAAAAAAACAATAATTAAAAATAAAAAACTAAAAAAAACCAAAAAAAAAACCCCCTAAAAAAACCACATAACAAATACATAAAAAACAACCCACAAAAACCAAAAATTAACAAAAAACCAAAAAAAAAAAACAACCAAACCAAAACAAAGCAAACCAAAAAAAAAAAAAAAAAAAAAAAAAAAAAACAAACAAAAAAAACAAAAACAAAAAAAAAAACCAAAATACAAAAAAAAAAAAAAAAAAAAAAAAACAAAAAAAAATAAAAAAAAAAAATAAAACCCAAAAAAAACAACAAACAAAAAACAAAAAAAAAAAAAAAGAAAAAACAAAAAAACAAACCCAAAAAAAAAAATATAAAACAAAAAAAAAAAAAAAAAAGGAAAACCCCAAAAAAAAAACCAAAAAAAAAAAAAAAAAACCCAAAAAAAAAAACAAAAAAAACAAAAAAAAAAAAAAAAAAACCAAAAAAAAACAAAACAAAATACCAAAAAACAAAGAAAAAAAAAAATATAAAAAAATAAAAAAACTCAACAAAAAAAAATCAAAAAATAAAAATAAAAACAAAAAAAAAACAAAGCCACAAAAATAAAAAAAACAAAAAAACCAGAAAATAAAAATAAAAAAACAAAAAAAATATAAAAAAAAAAAAATAAAAAAAAAACAAAAAAATAAAAAAAAAAAAAAAATAAAAAAAAAAAAGCAAAAAAAAAACCCCAAACAAGCAAACACATAACCAAAAAAAAAATAAAACCAAAAAAAAAAGAACCAAAACAAAAACAAAAAAAAAAAAAGACAAAAAAAAAAAAACAAACAAAAACAAACTCCAGAACAAACAATTCACCAACAATCAATCTCAAATCAATCAACAAAATCAACAACTCAAACACACATAAATCAACAATCAATATCCAAAATTCCATACCCTCAAAAACCATCAACAAAAAATCCACTCTCTACTTCAGGCAAACGTAAGCGAAGAGCATCTCGTATACCTCCTAGCAAACGCAGACGACGTGGACTGTTTTAAATATGGAATGTAAAACCTCATCCCTTTGCTTATTTGATAGAACACCTATACAGACGGATATCATTAGAAATTATGTATCCATTCGTTATCCACAGACAAGTATCGATTCTGGTAGTGTCATTGAGTTTTTAATACCAGGAAATGATGCTGAGTACATCGATGTAAATGACATCAATCTACATGTTAAGTTTAAGATAGTAAATAAGGACGGTACAAACCTTGACGACAAGGACAAAGTAGCCGTGAATAACTTGGCAATAGCAACGCTCTTCAAGGATGTATCATTGACCATTGGTGAAACTCGGGTTGAAGGTGGTCAACACAGTTATCCCTATCTCGGTTATTTTTCAACAGTCATGCAGTTCCAGCCACAAGCACAAAAGAGTCACATGGCTGTTATGGGTTGGTGTAAAGATGAAGCTGGTAAATTTGATAGTGACAAAAACAAGGGATTTGTCACTCGTGAAAAGTGGACTGCAGAAAGTAGGGTGTGTGAATTATATGGTCCCCTATACTTGGACTTTTTCCGTCAATCACGTTTCTTAATGTCAAAAGTAGACATGCGAGTTCATCTCTTGCCGAACGATCCTAAATTTGTATTGAATTCTTATGGAGCAAAGACTGAATTTAAGATTGTGTTTGAAAGTGTTAGACTTTATGTGCGACGAATGACAGTGAATCCTTCGGTGATTAATGGTCACGAGATGGGTTTGAAGAAGTATGATGCTCTTTATGATGTAAATCATACTGAGATCCATAGTTTCACCATTCCTCGTGCGCAAAAGAGCTTTGTTAAAGATAGTTTGTTTCCTATACAATCACCAAAAATGATCATTGTGGGATTGATTGCAAATGATGCATACAATGGTAATATATCGAAGAATCCCCTCAACTTTGAACACTTTGGTTTAAATCAAATCGGATTGTATCGCGATACTGATTGCATTCCTGGTACTCCTTTTTGCCCAGACTTTGCTAATGGACATTATTCTCGCTCATATCAAAATACTATGGAGACCTTTAAATACTGGAATACTGATGACACCAATGGTTTGACCTATGATGAATTTGCTAAAGGTTATACACTTTATGCATTTGATTTGACAGCAAACAATGAAGCAGGTGCTTCTTATCGTCCGGGCACTGCCACGAAGGGTCTTAAACTAGAATTCTTCTTTGAAAAAGATTTGACGAAAACAGTCAATGTACTCATCTATGCTGTGTTCGATTCCACCATTCGAATTAACAGACTACGTGACGTTTCCGCTTCTTATACAAGTTAATGAGTTGGTTATCTGATGCAGAGCTAGAGAGAGTCGTTCAAGAACATGGTGATGAACGCACTGTTTCAGCATTTCGATGTGTGTTTCATTAATAATATGCCCACGTTTTACAAAACCACTCATTCATTATCTTGAATACTGATACAGGCACACTTACCCGGCAAACACTGGGGCAAAAGTTTAATTTATTTGATAAAAAACTATTGCGGTGAAATTTTGATTCATTGGCCTTACCAAATGTGATTTGTTTACACGTTTCATGGAACGTTCATTTCTCGAAAATGGATTGCAATGCATTGGCCTTATCAAAACATCCTTGTCTTCAAACATGTGGAGCATTATGCCCTCTACTTTGTAATACAACGGACTACATCACGACTTTTCCTTGAATTGTGTAAACATTTTTCACATGATACCCTGTCAATGAAAAGTTACATTAGTAACTTTTATAAAAGCTTAATTAAATGTGTACGATTAAATTTGTTTTCTTTCTGATATTCATGGAAAAGCATGATGATGTGATGGATATAGTTGCATTTAGTTATCAAACATGAATAGGTAGAGATAAGGAAGAATTTTGTTCACATGTCACACTCATGTTATGAGTGTTGGTTTGTTGAAGGTCAGTCAATTATGCGAGGATGTATACGTTCTAATACTTGTTCAACTTGGAGGATGTACAATGTTATAAAACACCAAATTGATCATGAAGCGCAATGAAAGCTTCGTCGAATAATGAATAGACGTCACCTAGAGGGGATATAGTACATTGGATGATGCATTATATGTAAAACATCGTGGAGGTTATCCATTTGAAAAAGGAGATACACTTAGATTTTAATTGTCGATGAGTAGTAAAGGTAAATGCGTCGAGCCTTCCATGTAACGTTGACACTGAGGTAGAGAGCTTGGCAATTCATTGATTAGTTTTAGATATAACAAAACTTTTGCTTAGTCTTCTCGTTTTAGCAAAGCATTCATAAGAATGGACGAAGCCATGTTAAGATTCATTTATCATATTATCATTTGCGAATAGTGGCAATTAGCGGGCGAGGATTAGTATGACTCGTTCGTCTCATCAAATTCACCTATTCTGCCACAAGACCCTATTGAAGATGTAATTCTTTCGACATAGCCGATCCTTGGCAAAATCATGCCTACAACTTACATATTTAACGTCAGGAATGGGTCTGCGTGGCAAATGGTGTAACAGACTATGGCTTTTGCGATTGCTGCAGGCGGCATCGATTCGATCAATCCTGTACGCTCGCATTGCAATGGAATTAAAAAATAGCTGTCGTTGTGAGCTCATCACTAAAACGTGAATAATTCGTACCTTTCTGATTTTAAACGTAGAGGACCGAGATATGAAGTAATATTTGGTTGTATCACTATCGCCAATATGAAAGAAGGCGGTACAAGATACTTAGGGGAGTACATTATGTGGAACAAGGACATCACTCTTATCCAAATTCAAGGACGACAAAAAGTGGGATACTATGAAACAGAATTGATAATGCAGCAGTTCGTTATGGTCATGCGACATAACGCTAAGCAAGCGACCGCTTTATGTTGATCCTTTCGCATGGAGTGATACAGCAGTGTTTCCACTGTAATGGCAACCTGAGCGATATGAAAATACAGCTGCCGAGTTTGAGACTGATTTACACAGCCGATTGACTTAAATGGTGATTGGGAAGTAGCCCTGCAAGATTTGAGCTATGTGAATATATAATATCCATTGCAAATGAAGAGATTACTTCCAGCACTGCAACGCATCAGACGTGTACTTTGCAAATAGAGAGAAATGATAAAAGTACATACCTACAACTTGAATGAACATGCAGCAGCGTGGAATTCATATACTACCAGTAAACACCCTCGGGGAATCGTAGCTGTTGAAGATTGTAAATGGCCTCTACTTTAATTTATCACTGCAGATACAGACATACCATTGCTAAAAATGCTTCACATGAATGGAGACGAACCTACTAACCATCATTCGTATCGTTTAGAGCAATCATACTATTATATGAAATTCCACGCTATTGATGTTATGAAATGATTTGGCAAGGTCTATGGTTTCTGGCAGGATTGGATCAAAATCTACATAAAGTTACACTCTAATGAGACCGAACTACTATTTCCCATGGATTTTATGTGAGTGGAGCTTCTGCAAAAGATATCGGAATCTTAAATCCGCTTCTTTCACCTATCGCAAAATTTGCAGAAGTAAAAGGAGGCGGTGCCTTCCCTTTGAGAGCTCAAGTGTCCATGAAAGTATCAAAGCCAGTTCTTGAAATTATTCAATTGGCACAGGAAAAAATTTGATATTACCCTTCTTTTTCTATCTTTTTTTTTCTTTTCTTTCTTTTTATTCTTTTTTTTCCCTTTTTTTTCCCCCCCTTTTTGTTTTTTATTTTTTTTCCTTTTTCCCTTCCTTTTTTTTTTTTTTTTCTTTGTTTTTTTAGATTCCTTTTTTTACCCTTCCATTCCTCTTTTTTTCACTCCCCCTCCCCCTTTTTTCATCTTCTTTATTCCCCCGTTTTCTTTTCCCTTTTTATTTCCTTTTTTTCTTTATTTTTCCCCCTTTTCTTTTCCAATTTTTTTTTTTTTCCCCCATTCCGCCAACTTTTTTTTTTTCCCCCCTCCCCCCCTTTTTTTTTGTTTTTTTGTTTTTCTCTTTTCCACTTCCCTGTTTTTTTTCGCTGCCATTTCCCTTCTCTTCCCCCCCTCCCCCCATTCCTTCAACCTTTTTTTTTTTTTCTATCCCTCTCCAGTTTCCCTTTTTTTTTTTTTCGCTTTTTTCCTTTTTCTGCATCTGTTTTTTCCCGTTTCTTTCTTTCCTCCAATTCATTGTTTCTTTTCTCTGGTTTTTTTTTCCTCCCATTTTCGCTTTTTCCCCCTCCCTTTGTTTTTTCCCAACGTTTTTTTTTTTGTTTTTTTCTTTTTTCTTTATTTCACCGCACATTCCCACACTTTTTTTTTCCCTTTTTTTTTTTTTTTTTTCTTTTTTTTCCTTTTTTTTTCGTCACCACTGTTCCTTCTGTGTTCCCCTTCCTTTTATGGGTTGGGTGGGTTGGGTGGGGGGGTTTGTGGGGTGGGGTGGGGGGGGGGGGGGGGGGGGGGGTGGTGTTGTTTTTTCCCCCCCTTTTTTTTTTTTTTTCTCGCCTAATAATGTTTTTTTTCTAAAATTTATAAAACCTCCTTTTTTTCCCCCTTAAATAATTATTGTTTGTTAATCGCCCTTAAAAACAAACATCCCCTAAAACCTTTTCACAAAAAAAAAAAAAAACCTAAAACCCACCCCAACAAAAAATAAAAACCCCCCCCCCGCCCCCCCTTTTCTTTTTTTTTTTCTTTTCCTTTCCCCTCCACATTTTCCTTTTTTCTCACCTTTCTTTTTCTCTTTTCGACCTTTTTTCCACCCTTTTTATTTTTTTTTCGTTATTTTTTCCCTTTTTTTTTTTTTCTCCTTTTCCGCCTTCCCAATTTTTTTCCTTATTTCTTTTCTTTTATTTCCGTTTTTTTCTTTTGTTTTTGCCCTCTTCCTTTTTTTCCATCCCTCTGCCTCTCCATTCACCTTTTTTTTTTTTTTTTTTCCCCCTTTTCTCCCTCTATTTTTACCGCCCCCCCTTATCTTTTTCCTGTTCCCCACAAACTCTTTTCTCTTTTTTTCCTATTATTTCCACTTATTTTTCTCCGTTTTTTCCCCTCTCTCACACACCACCATTCCTCCGCCTTATTATTTTTTTTTCTCCCCTCCCCTCTTTTTTCCCCCCTCCCCCGCCCTTTTTTTTCTTTTTTCACTTTTTCTTTTCCCCTTTTTTTTTTAATCCCCTCTTCTTTTTTTCCCTTTATTTTATTTTTTCCCTTTTTTTCCCGCTCCTTCCCCTGTCCCCCCCCCTTCCTTTCCCCCTTTTTTTCCCCTTTTTTCTATTTTTTTTTCGTTTTTTTTTTTTTTCCTTTTTTTTTTTTATTTTTTTCCCTTCTTTCCCCCTCTGGCCATTCATCGCCTCCCTTTTCCCCTTTTTTCCTTATTTTTTCTTTTTTTTTTTCTTTTTCTACCTTTTTTTTTTTTTTTCCCATTTTGTTGTTCCCACCTCCCTCTCCACCTGTTTGAGTTTTCCTCCTTTTCCCGCCCACCCCCCCCCCTTTTTTTTCCCCCCCGCTGTTTTCCCCTTTTTTTTTCCCTTCCTTTTTCCTTTCCGCCTTCTTCCGCCCCCCCCTTTCCCTTTTTCTTTTTTTTTTTTTTTTTTTTTCTTTTTTTTTTTTCCACCTCCCCCCCCCGCCCTTTTTTCTTTCCCTTTTTTTTTATTATTTTTTTCCCCTTTTTTTCCCCTTTCCACCCTTTTTTTTTTTTCCCCCCCTACCCTCCATCTGTCCCTTAGCCTTTTTTTTCCCGCACCACGCCCCCGCTCCCTTTTTGTATTTTCTTTTCTGTTTTTTTCTTTTTTTTTTTCCCCTTTTTTTTCCTTTTCCCCCCCTTCCCTTTTATTCCCTCCTTTCCCTTTTCCTTTTTACCCTTTCCCCTTTTTTCCTTTTCTCCCCCTTTTTTTTTTCTTTTCCTTTTTTTTTTTTTCCTTTTTTATTTTTTTTTTCCCCCCTTTTCCTCCCATTTTTTCCTCCATTTCTCCCTTTTCCCCCCCCCATCCACCGTTTTTTTTTTTTTTTTCCTCCCTTTTCCCCCCTTTTTCCCCCTCCCCCTTCTCACCCCATTTTTCCCCTTTTTTCCTTTTTTTTTTTTTTCCCGATCCCCGCTTTTTTTTTTCCCCCCGCCATTTTTTTTCCCATTTTCTTTTCTTTTTTTTTTTTTCTTTTTTCCTTTTTTCCCCCTTTCTTTTTTTCCGCCCCCATCCACCCCCCTTGTTCCCCCTGTTTCTTCCCCTTTTTTTTTTTTTTTTTTCTCTATTTTTTTTTTTGTTCTTTTTACCTTCCTATTTTTTTATTTTTTTTTTTTTCCTTTTTTTTTTTTTCCCTCCTTTCATTTTTTTCTTTTTTTCCTCTTTCTTACTCCACTTGTTTTATCCCACTCTCCTTCACTTTCATCCCCGGCCTTTTATTTCCCAACCCCACCCTTTCCTTTTTTCTCCCTTTATATTTTTTTCTCCCCCCTCCGACATTTTTTTTTTTTCCTTTTTTTTTTTTCCCCCCTTCCCCCCCACTTTCCCCCTTCTTCCCTTTTTTTTTCTTTTTCCTTGTTTTTTCCCTTCCCCTTTTCCCACTTGTTTTTCTTTTTTGTTTTTTTTTTTTTTTCCTTTTTTTTTTTTCCCCCCCTCACACCATTTCCCAATTTTTTTTTTTTTTCTTTTCATCCCCTCCGCCTTCCGGCCTTTTTTCTACGCAGTTTTTTTTTTTTTTTTTTTCCCGTTTATTTTCCTTTCACAGTTTTTCCTTCTTTTTTTTTTTCACCTTTTTTTTTCCGTTTTTTTTTTCCACCTCCTCCCCCCCCTTTTTTTTTTCCTTGTTTCCTCCTTTTTTCCCCTTTTTTTTCCTATTTTTTTTCTTTCCCGCCCCGTTTTGTTTTTTTTTTTGTTTTTTTTTTTTTTCTTTTTCCGGCCTTCCCTTCCTCCCTTTTTCCCCCTTTTTTTTCACCTTTTTCACCTTCTTTTTTTTTTTTCGTTTCCGTTCCCCTCTTTTCACCTTTTTTTTTTCTTGCCTGTTTTTCCCATTTTACCCCCCACACCCGTTTTTTTATATTTCTCCCCATTTTATTTTATTCCTGGTTTCTTTTTTTCCCCGCCCCCGGCCTCATTTTTCCACCTTTCCACAAACCCCTTCCCGTTTGTTTTTTTCCACCCCTTTAGCCTACCCCCTATTTTTCCTTTTTTTCCCTTCCTTTTCACCCCTTTTTTTTGTTTTCCCCCTCTTTCCCTTTTTTATTCCCCCCCCCGTTTTTTTTTGCCTTTTTCCCCTTTTTTTTTTTCCCTTTTTTTCCTGCTTTTTTTTTAATATCACCGTTCCCCTCTTTTTTCCCCCCCCTCCCCCCCATTTCTCCCCCCACCCCACCCCCCCCCCCCTCCCCCCGAGCCTCTTTTTTTTCTCCCCCTCACTTTTTTTTTTCCTTCCCACCTTTTCCCCCCACCCCACTTTTTTTTTTTTCCTTTTTTTTATTTCTCCTTCCTTTTTTTTTTTTTTTTTTCCTTTTCTTGTTTTTTTTTTTTTTTTTTTTTTTTTTTTTTTTTTTTTTTTTTTTTTTTTTTTTTTTTCCCCCCCTTTTTTCCCCACCCCACTTTTTTTTTCTTTTTTTTTTTCCCTTTATTCCTTTATTTTTCCTCTTTTTTTTTTTTTTTTTCCCTTTTTTTTCCCGCCCATCATATTTCCTTTTTTTTCTTTTTTTTCTTTTTTTTTTTTTCTGTTTTTTTTTTTTTTTTTTCTTTTTTTTTTTTTTTCCGACCCTTTTTTTTTTTTTTTTATTTTTTCCCTCTCCTTCGTTTTTTTTTTTTTTTTTTCCCCCCCCCTTTTTTTTTTTTTTTTTTTTTTTTTTTTTTTTTTTTTTTATCCCTTCCCCCCTCCTTTTCCTTTTTTTTTTTTTTTTTTTTCTTT
>CAJQUW010010474.1:0-38876 GCA_907163375.1 Prostheceraeus crozeri
TGTGACTCACTTCAACTTTTATATCGAAGTTGATATTCTGAACTCAATCATGTTTCAAATTTCATGGCATTCTGATAAATAGTTTCTTTTCTGCAAAAGAAAATGTACGAAAATAGCCAAGTGTTTCACAATCCATAGATATTTCTTGAACTTTATCATTGGATTCCAATGGTAATCCTTTTTAGCCTTACCTGTAACCGAGAGCGACTGGCTGTGACACTTATGTATTAGATTGTTGTATTCACCGTTTCAAGATCTACAAATCCATGCTATTAAACCCTTTGTGTGGGAATTTGGGAAGAAAGTGTCAATAGCTCCCGTCCTAATTAGACTTTGTTCTACATTACACTGAACCTTTACTGCAGACTTCTAGACAATGCATGTCAATATTTATTTCATTTTGTAAAGTATCAAGTCTGGTCAAAAATCAGAGAGTGGATGGTATTCACATATTGCTATTTAATCGACCGCCGTCAACGCATCCTCAGTTGAACTCGACGACATCAAACTGTCTACCAGAAGGAAAAATCGACCAACTTCTGTCGAGGATCAGTCCTAATTTTGGATTTCGCTGTTTCTATAAGTTTATGTTCCTTTAAAGATGAGATAAAAATCATTTGAATTTTTCTCTTTCTTGTAAATTGATGTTTATCACCATGCATTATTCTCTGTGATCCTCGAATTAACATTAATTAATAAGATATCAGGATAGACTGACAAAAGATTTGGTATATGATAATAACAATAACATTAATTTCATGAATTTTCCAATCAATGAAAGTGAATCTGCTGGCTTGACTAGCTCATTGTATTTATTAGGCTGTCTATGAGCCAAATAATCCTCTCGTTCTTATTGTAGCCATAAATGTGTTGAAAGTTCCTCGAAAATTGTGTGTAAACATTATATTATATGTATATACATACAAATATAATAAATGTATATAATATATATATATATATATATATATATATTTATTGCTCACTTATTGTTTATGCAAATGATTTTTTGCAAAAAAACATATGATATGTTCATATCAACGGAAAGGTGCTAAAGCTTACCCCAACATTACAAAAACATTTTCTTTGAATACGTGAAATGAAACAACAAAATGAAAAATACACTGTAAATCGCTGGACGAAAATTACGTACAAACATATACCAAAATCACATACAATTTTAAACTAACATCTGATACGAGATTCTGGCATGTCTACATAGATCTGGTATGTTTTTCCTACCACATCTCACTTACTTTAGTATGTGATTGGTATGTAGCGATACGAACTATTATATCTGTGATTGGCTGTTTTACACTGAAATACGAGTTGTTGTTATGTTTTATATACGAGGTCCTATGGAAATTCATCATTATTCGTATGCATCTGGTATGTGTTTGGTAAGTGCAGCTTTAAGTCACATGGCAATATATATACATATATATTACATACCACTGTCAAATAACTTTTTTCGGTAATACCAGTCGCGAATATTTTTTGTTTGATAGAGTGATACTTAACTAGATTAGATTTATTGTGAAGTTTATGCACCTCGAGTATGTCGTCGTTGCTACTTGTCTAGTAGCAACATTAACAGGACGTTTAGTTAGCTCTACTTTATGAACCAAGTTGATAAACATCAATTCATTCAAACGATAATTATCGTGCAATCATGTTGACTTATATATCTCAAACATAACTATTTTTGCGTTCATGATTTATAATGTGTTTTTACTTCGGATTGATAATATGCTTAATTTCAAAATTACATAATGCATAATTGTTGATGGTTGAATACTTATTGATTATTCATGAAATGCCTTAGACTTGCGTGTATTAAAATCGAATTCAGTATTGAAAGTATGACTCTTGAATGTCATTATCTCACTACTTACAAAACAGTAGTAACATTAGTATGATCTTTATTGACAAAGGGCCTTGAATCAACATACTTATGACATGATTTATGCTTTCTTTTAACATTGTGCTAGTATGGCTTTAGTATGTCAAACATACCACATTTGAAATAACATACGAAAAGCATACAAATATATACCAAGAGAACACAGAAATCTACCAAAAAAATATTTTGCTATGCATCCTTTGTATGTGATTGGTATTGAGCGATTTACAGTGTACAAAATGTAGTTTTTGCATATTTTCATTGGCTTTTAACTGCATGAAGGTATTAATGTACACACATTGACATCCTTGGCATATCAGCTCAGGTTCTTGTCATAAAATGTTCACTAGGACATTGATGCGTGCCGCTACTCAGTTTTGAAACGCAGGCCTGACGCAGGTTGACAGCTTTTCAAAAAACTAGGCTGTATATACTTGCCACCCGGAGTCGGAGTCCTATCAAAATGATAGGACTCCGCATCCCTGCTTCAAAGAAAGTGTAACTTGAAAAGGAAGTTAGATTAACTTGATAATCCAACTTGATTAAACTATCAGCGTTGAAGAAAGTCATCACTGGAATTAAACACGCAGAAAAAGCAATTTATCTCTGCGAGTCCATCCAACAAAAATTGGATTTCTCTCGCTACAGTAACCTATGACATTTTAAATGCTGACTTACTTTTTAAATTAGATATTTCTTCTTCCATCTGTGATCTGATTTGCGGCAACAGTACGCTGATATCTTCAATAGCCTTCATGCCGAGAACCGTTTCATTGCGTCCGATACATTCGTCTGCAAATTTTCCTCTCATGAGTTTCATCACATTAGCGTGCGTTGAAGTCATTCCCGTTATCATTTTCTGAATTGTGGCAAACGCTTTACTCATTTCAATTGTATGGTTTATTCTTGATAACCGCATATCATTCACTGTATTATATATTCTTCTCTTGACTGAATTGTCGAATTCAAAAAGATTTGCGGTTACTTCACCATTTAGGGTGATTGATTGGACTTGGTTAACTTTCTTAGGAATGATGTTTGAGCGGAAGATCGAGTTGATACTTTTGAGCCTTGTAGGACTGCTCCCAATACTAATTGTACTTTTGGGATAAGTGGGAGTGGCTTCCACTGAGATTAACACGGCAACAATAACAGACAATTGTGACGCTACCAACATCCTGAAAACAGAAAATCAATATGTTCATCCGTATTTCATTTCGTCCTTTTGAGAGGGGCCAGCTGTGTTAGACGCAAGGTAGAAAAAAAGCGGATCACCAAAATTTCGCTGAAGTTCAATCGATTCTCGTACCTTCCAATCGCATCGCTCAACCACGTGCCACATATCATTCGATAGCTTGCATTCTCAGTTTCAAAATGACCTATGATAGACGTGCATCCGTTATTGGATTTGCTGATCAGTGCTCAAAATATGAAAATCGCAGTTTTTCAATAAGAAAACATGTGAGTATGAGAATAAACAGGGAGAACGAGCATTTTCTGAGCTCTCTTTTGACATACTGGTCATCAAAATTGGTGAACTAATAAAAACTTGGTTATGTCATGAAGTTATCACAAAATCATGACCTTTTTGTTTGAAAATGTTACGTTCCCACCTTTTTCATTTCATCAAAAGTGTTCAATGTTGATGTCCTCTGCATCCCTGCGGTGTGAGAAGTACGAATATGCACGTTATATTCATTTAAGTTCAATAGTTCTTTTTTAAACTTCTTCGATATTTTTTCTCGTTTCCGCAAAAGTAAACAAACACACTGTAACGTGAGCGAAGGTTCAAAACAAGACAATTAGCGAACCCATGGCGACCGCTGATTGTTTAACTTCATTGCTTGTGTACTTTTGCGGAAAAAATATCGAAGAAGTTTGAAAAAAACCATTGAACTTATATGAATATAACTTGTATATTCGTGCTCCTCACATAGCAAGGATTCAGAGGACACCAAACATGAACACCTTTGATGAAAAAGTGAGAACATAACATTTTCAACCAAAAAGGTATTGATTTTGTGATAACTTCATGACATCAATAATTTTTATTAGTTCACTGATTTTGATGACCAGTATGTCAAAAGAGACCTCAGAAAATGCTCGTTCTCCCTGTTCCTGATTCATTCTCATACTCACATGTCTTCTTTTAGAAAAATTGCGACTGGTAAATTGAGCGATTTTCATATTTTGAGCACTGCTTAGCAAATACAGTAACGGATACACGTCTATCATAGCTCATTTTAAAGCTGAGAATGCAAGCTATCGAATGATATGTGGCACGTGGTTGAGCGATGCGGATGGGAGGTATGAGAATCGATTGAACTTCAGCGAAATATAGGTGGTTCCTTTTTTTGTGATCTCTCTATAGTCCGGCAACCACAACGAGTTTCTGCTGGGAACAAAGCCTCAAATGAGACTGTAACAGAATGATGTACACTTTATGCGTACTACGAATTCGCGCGTCTGTACGTCTGCCGAGTTCTATTTAGTTCCTCCTCTTTTCAGACAGGATGTTAATCCAATGGGACGCAGATTGGAGTTTTTTGGAAAAATGAAATGTTCTATGTTTTCTCTTATCAACTGATGCGCACTGAGTCTATAGCAGGGGTGCGCAACCTTTTACATTTTTCGGCCGCCATTTCGAAGGCCGAAAGAATCACGGCCGCACTTAATATGTGTGCAAACAACTAGGTCAATAACCAATCCTTTATATGTTCCACCACTCAAATTAGCTTTCCCTGATGAATGATGCAGTGAAAATCGCATAAAGGCCTACTTCGCAAAGAATGAGTTAGCAAGTTAACCCACATGCGACCGACGGTCATTTTTGACCCGAAAAGATTTTAAGCTTAAGGTGTTATTAGCACTTGAAACGTTGAAAGCATGTTTTTGGAATGGCAACCGAAGGAGAAAGCACTTTACTAAGATACTGTAATAATTCATAAAGGAATCACGAGCCATACAAAATTCATTCATTCATTCATCACAGAGCCGGTGATCTAGCAGGCATCCTCATTCAGGCCATGTAATTGAAGCTAACGCGCGCGAACAATTCGAGTAGAAATTGTCCCTTTTGTTTCTTTTAGCTTATGACTCTAGCCATGAATGCACATGAACATAACTTCCCTAAAATATTCTATTCATGAGTTATCGAACTGCTTGAACGCCTTCATCGCGCCTGCGGGCGCGCATTTTTCCAAGCAGCATGGGCATAAAGGTGTTCGACAGTTACAAACTGACTAGCATGCTACTATAGCTCCGATTGTTTTCGATTGCCTTGAACTCCGGAAGCATTTGCAATATACATGCACAATATTCTTTTTCATTTACTTCTCACTGTCACGGCCGCACTTTGCCTCTGCTACGGCCGCAGATTGCGCAACCCTGGTCTAGAGCCATAATTTTTGACATGGAAATGTCTTCAGGTCATTCTTTATCAGGTTCATGAACATTAGGGTGGTCCAAGCTCCCATAGGAAAAAATGAAGTATCTCCAATCTTACTTCCCACCCCGGGAAAATGTTCCTTTTTATGAGGAAATTGAAAGTCTCAATTAGCACTCTTCCATCCGAGGTCATTTAGGGGTGCCTCAAGGTCATCAAAGGGTCAAGCATAAAGAAATCATTTTTTTGGCATTTTGGCTCCTTTTCACGAATATTTAGTGAAATGTAGGACAAAATGAGTCTACTCATGACTTGAGACAAAAGTCTCGAATGGATGGAGCAGAGACTCAAAAGGTCTCTAGTGGCAATTTTTGATCCGAGGTCACCCAGGGTGCCTCAAGGTCATCAAAAGGTCAAACATCAAGTCATTTTTTGTGCAAATTTGCTCCTTTTCATGAATTTTGAGTGGAATGCAAGACAAGATGAGTCTACTCATGACTTGAGATAAGTCGTGGATAGATGGAGAATAGACTCAACGGGCATCTATTTGAACTTTTCGATCAGTGGTCACCCAGGGGTGCCTCAAGGTCATCAAAAGGTCAAACATCAAAAACTCATTTTTTGTGCAAATTTGCTATCTTCACGAATTTTTGGTAGGATGCAGGGCGATATAGGTCCACTCATGACTTAAGAACGAGGAATGCTAGGATCTGAAGACGTGGCTGGCTTTTGTTTCAATAGTCGACCGCAAATCCAATCGACTAGCAACCAATTGCAACTTCACCAAAAGCTATCAATATCATTTCTACCAGCAAGAGTTAAAGCTCCTATATCTCTTCATTTCCAAGTTTTGGAAATAACTCATCTGTCCTCAATACAGACATTGGATCGCTGTTGTGCATTGAAATAACAGGAGTCACCATAGTGATATCTGTGCAGGAAGCAGATATCTTTGTTTTTCAAATTTTCATTGGAGCTCACAGTCTACAACTTCCAAAGTTTTTGATCTGTACATTTTCGCTTTGTCTGCGTGTGAAACAAGACGTGCTTGTCAAGTTTGTTAGCGCCGCTTCGTGGGACTGTGCATCGTTGAGGAATACATTCAGTGCGAGCAGATTTCGATTGACATCGATTCAACGACGTACGTGGGAAGGTGTTTAGCTGGTGAGTCACAGGCTGTAGAGATAGTGCAGGTTTTCAGAATTCTTGAAGTCATGATTAGAAGCAATGTCTTTATTTCATCCTTGCACCATAGAAACCAGATTTTCTTCTCTCTTCTTGCTCCTTTAGTCAAACAGAGCGCAAGCTGATTTCCACGCGATCCACTCCAATGAAGTATTGCTTCGACATACACATTTTCACTTGCAGCTCAGACCACATGTCGAAAAATCGAATTTCGCGTCAGTCATCCGACTTCGACCGGTTCCTGGTGGAGCTTCAAGGGAATTTCGTGCTGCCACAGACCACACTCCCCACAACAAAAGAAACTTTGCAGCAGCTCATGGGGCGGATCAGCAACGGTGTTTCCCTCGCAGAAAGTGCCCGAGAGACCGCCTACGACGTTATTAGGCTTTGGGAGAAGGCTCACCTTCCAACACGTGAACATAAGCACATCACCACATCTATATCGAAGCTTTACGAGAGGCTGCGAGAGGTGAAAAAGAATCACATCAGAAGAACTGACACTCAGCAGAAGCGGGAAGAGCAATTCCGGCATGGTCTAGACAAGCTCTTCGACATCTCCCATCACCGGCTGCAAGAAATCGTCAAAATCGAGGAAGATCGTGAATTTCTCGAAGATCAAAGGAGTGTGAGGCTCTTGAAGATGGGTGAGGTAGACAAAGAGTATGTATCGAAGAGAAAGAGGAAAGCTGAGAGAGAAGAGGCAGAGCATGGGAGGAGAAGGAAAGAGATACAGCGGCGAGAGTCACAGAATGCTTTGGTGCAGCTGATGGACGACACTGATGAGGAGAGTGAGGGCAATGAAAATTTCATCCTTGAAATAGATGACAGAGAAAATGAAGAGGATAGGTCAGAGACTGAGAGAGGAAGGGATTGGGTGACAGTAAGGCTGCCTAGGAAGATTCTGACAACAGAGGCAGTCTGTGTGAGTGCTGACCGCCACGAGCTTTCAAAGAGGCAGCTATTTGCCACGGTTGCTTCAGTCATCAAGGCATCGACTGCCACGGTGGATGATTTTGTGTTATCACCCTCCAGTGCAACAAGGTCAAGGAATGAGGTGAGAGAGAAGGTGTCGAAGACACTGAAGGAAAAGTATTTTGGGGAAAAGAAAGAGAACTTGGTAGTGCACTGGGATGGGAAGATTGTGGAAGATTTTGAGCTTCTTCGGGACCGGATTGGAGTGGTGGTGAGCGCGGAAGGAGGGGCGAAGCTGCTGGAGATTCCCACGGTGGACTCATCGAGCGGTGCAAACCAAGCAGCTGTCGTGCATCATGCGGTACAAGACTGGCAGCTGGAAGATGGTCTTGTTGCTCTCTCCTTTGACACAACTGCTAGTAACACTGGAAAACATGTAGGGACTTGCGTGATCTTGGAGCGGATGCTCAATAGGAAGCTCATGTGGCTGGCTTGCCGTCATCATGTCCTGGAGCTTCTGTTACGCCAGGTTGGAGCAACAGTGTTCGGGAAAACTACCGGACCCTCCAACAGAGATTTCAAAGACTTCAAAGACATCTGGCCCACCCTCAACAAAGCAAGCTGGTCAACTTTGGAGATACGTGAAGGTTGGATGGCTATTCGGCAAACGTCTGTTCTGGATCAGCTAAGGGCATTGTTGACCAACACTAACCAATGGCTACGTGAGGACTACAAGGAAGCGGCAGAAATCGCATATTCACTACTTGGTGGCAGAGATCTGAAAATAAAATTCAGGAAGCCAGGTGCCTTCCATCACGCTCGCTGGATGGCGAATATCCTCTACTACGGGAAAATGCTTCTCTTCAGCAGGCAGCTTAATTACTCGACGGAATTCGTAGCAAAACTTCACCGCTTCATGCAGTTTGTGGCTATGCTCTACATAGTGCCCTGGCTCCGATCTCCGCTGACGATCGAGGCAGCGGCTGTAGATCTCGCGCTGCAGAAAGATCTAATTAGATATTGTTATGTGGATCCAGATGTTGGAGGTGCGGCCAGAGATGCTTTTGGCAGGCATTTGTGGTACCTTACTCCGGAGCTAGCTGTTTTTGGGCTGTTCTCTGACTCCTTCAGCATTGGAGACAGGGAGGACGCTGCGGCCAAAATACTGCAGCATCCGCCCAACTTGCGGAAGGGGAAGCCTATTTTCCCGACGGTCATCACGATGGAGACCCGTCTGGCTGACTTCATGGGTGGTAAGAGCTGGACCCCATTCCAACTTCTGGGCTTCAGCGGGGATTGGCTGCGTAAGCCTGTGCTAGAGTGGTCTCAGCACCAAGAATTTCAGCGGATGGCTAAAATTGTCAAAGGGCTTCAGTGCGTGAATGATCCTGCAGAGCGCTCTGTAAAGCTCATCGAGGACTTTGCGAGGAAGGTTAGTAATGATTGAGTTTCATTGAGTCTTCTCCCATCCAAAATATGTTGGTTTATATATTGCAGGTCACTCGAGATGAGCAACAGCGCCAGTACCTCCTGCAAGTGGTGGAAGCGCAAAGGGAAGACAAGCCAAGCCAAACAAAGGCGGAGTACCAATGAATTAAGCATAGACTGAGAGTGAAGCGATAGAGTGCCTGTTACAAGAACTGTTGTTGCCTTTTGTTGAAATATAGCACAAAATTGCCATTTCATAAGCTTACTACTCATTTTCATAGAAAAGATTGGATGACCTTGAGGCACCACTTAACGATGACCAATACTTCTGAAAATTTTGCTAGATTACTTTCTCACCAAGTGGCAAATTTCAGTGAGGTGGGAACATAGAAATCGAGAAAAAAATGTTTTGGTCATAAGCTTAATACTCATTTTCATAGAAAAGATTGGATGACCTTGAGGCACCACTTAACGATGACCAATACTTCTGAAAATTTTGCTAGATTACTTTCTCACCAAGTGGCAAATTTCAGTGAGGTGGGAACATAGAAATCGAGAAAAAAATTTTTTGGTCCACCCTAATGAACATTCATCTGTGAAGGTACATATGCATTCAGGTTTGACAAGCCTCCTACTGCCAGAAAGCACCAATATGCTGACCCACATTGTCCACATTGAACCACATCTCGCATACATGGCCGGGTAGAAGCACGATACTATCACACACAGAAGATAGGAAATGACCTGAAGACATTCCATGTCAAAAATTATGTCTCTAGACTTAGTGCTTTTCAGTTGATGAGAGAAAACATAGAGCATTTCATTTTTGCCAAAAAACTGCAATGTGCGTCTCATTGGATTTACATGTGCTTTTCTTTGATCCTGTCTGACAAGAAGAGGAGCAAACTAGAACTCTGCAGACGCACGAATTCACAGCAGCAGGCATGGCAAGTCTCATTTTCAGCAATTTATTTATTTATTTATCCATAAACGAATTCGCTTACAAAAGCAGGCATTATGTCTGTAGAGACTTCAAGACCTGAGTACAAATTACAATGACGTACAACAAATTATAAAGAGTGGTCACATAAAAAGCTTTTCAAGTGTCGCTTGAAGGTGTTGAGGGAGTTAGAGTTCTGTATGGAAGAAGGGAGAGAGTTCCACACTCGAGGGGCCTGTGAAGCGAATGCTCGACCTCCAAGTGTCTTTCTGGCAGTCAGGGGTACCTGCAAAGGTAACCCAGACGAAGAGGGAAGGCGTGAAAGACAGGATGGATTGGCAGTGAACTGCAGAAGTATTTAAAAGAAAACGTTGCTGAAATCGGGCAGTATAGATATAATTCTTTTGTTTTGTAAAACATTCCTGAGGAAGAGTAGGAGCTCAATTTTTGATTTCCACTCAAAACCGGTCGAATTATATTTAGGTGAACTGCAGAAGTATATAGTGAACTGCAGAAGATCAGACAAGTAGCCGGGACAAACTTGTTGTAAACACTTGAAAACCAACGTGGCCAACCTGTAATCAATTCTGCTCTCAACCGGAAACCGCTGGAGATCGCGGATAAAATGAGAGATGTGGTCATTTTTTGATTTCATGTAAACCAGGCGCACAGACGATTGAATGATAAGCTGTAGTCAGTTCAGACTTACTTTGGGCAGACCAGCCAAGCACGAAATACAATAATCTAGCTTGAGCTTGGGAAAGATAAGGCTTGAGATGAGAGTTTTCGCCAGTGAAAATGAGATCAATCCACGAACCGACCTTGCCTGCCGCAGCATGGTTTCCTGCAGAAACTCGTTGTGGCTGCCGAACTAATCCCCGATTTTTGAAATTATCAAAACAACTTCCTTTTCATTGTCGATCATTATCAACATGAGTTCCACTCTGTTGTTGTGAAAAGACCTTTCACCCAGAGTAAATACATGAGTCAACCTTACAGAGTGACAGTATACAGTGAATTTTTTTTGTATCAAAATTTTTTTTTACGGAGATTTTGTTTCAGCGGTAAAAAAAATTGTTGATTAAATTTCTGAAAATATAAGTTTAGCAAATTGCACTTACAGGTGTTTGACTTCAAGAGTGACAGGCTTTGGTTGATGAAAAAGTGATTTCAAAAAGGACACTGAGTTTAATAGGTGACATTGTGACTTCAAATACAGAAAAGCGGAATTCAAAAGGGAACTTGCGAGGTCGATAGAGATAATAATATTTCAAAATCTTAATGACGTTGCAGAATTCAATTAATTCATTCCTAAGAATAAGTAGGACTAAAAAGTTGATAATGATGTTCATACTACTACACCTTTCGCCGCTCAAGACGAACGAATCTGCAATCAACTGCAAGTCGGTATCCGCTACTGTTCTAAACCAATAGAAAAATAGGGGAATCGTCAACAGACTGCAACTCTAATGCGCAAACAGAACGCTGAGATAGCTTTATACCTAGCTGACGAAGAATTAGCAAAAAAATAAAACCAATTTCATCAATATTAATTACGTAATCAAGCACCTCAAGTTACAGGTTTCGAAATTCCAGAGGGACTGCCTAGAAATCATCAGTGACAATCTGATTTCAATAGAGACATAATGCGTTGGTTATCGACAATCTGATTTCATGAGTGACAAAAGGCTTTCAACTCGGACATTGTGATGTTTTGTAGAAATGAAGCATGTTCATGAGTGGCATTAGGATTTCAATAGAAATATAAGCCAGATGGATGCATTGTTATCGAATGCTGAGCTACCACAATGTCAAGAAGTCGAATTGCAGAACAAGACAAGCGTCGGATAATTGAGGCCTTCACAAATGGTGATGACTATGTTCAAACAGCTACACTTCTTGGTATTGGCAGAACAACAGCCTGGGGAATCATCCGGCGATTCCAGCTGACTGGACTTGTGATCAGCAAGACATTGCGAATGAGATGTGAGCTCAATTGAATTTGAATCAAATTTTATGAAAAGCAAGCAATGATCAAATCTATCGAACATTAAAACATATTGTAAACGTCGTACAACTAGAAGATGAATAGTTTTGCTAATACAATGTCTTCTGGAACTTGACATTTGGGAATGTGTGTCACAGAATGACGATACCAACCAGCACATTTCTCGAGTTATTTCTGCGATTGCTTCTGTGCCAATTTCAACTAGAATTCGCCTTCTTCTAGCAGATTTTGACTTTTAACCGCCTTCTTTATTCAACCTCTCTTGAATTTCTTGGACGACAGGCGGTTTTTTATTGCCCATTTCCATGCGAAAAACGCATTCTCGATGGGATTTAGAAATGGGGAATCGGAAGGAAAAAATTTCACCACATGTAATGAATTTGACAACTGTGCATTCCGATGGCACGGAGCATTATCCATAATCATGCAAGTCATTTCATTTGAATTGCTTACTGCTTCTACACTTTAAACCGTTGACTGACAATTGACAGACATTTATCCTACAAAATCTATTTTGTCGGTCATTGTTAGTTCTTGTAGGATGATTGCCACTGAACACCTACAATATCTGATAAAAAGCGACAAAATGAATAGCAACGAATTATAGCTTAAATTTTATCAAAAATGTAGGTAATTAATTAAATTATGTCAAAATAAATCATGGTTTTGCCACACAATAATACAGATTGCCCAAAAGTCAAGCAATCACTAATCGAAAAAATCAATCAATATTCAACAGTTTTTGTTTACTGTAGTAAATTCAATGAACAGCACAAAGACATTATATTCACAAAAGAAAATGCCCAACATTTCCTCGATATCCAACTTCATCGAGAAGCCGATGGTTCAATATCGACATCAATTTATCGTGAAGATTCCTTCACCGGATTGTATAATAATTTTCAATCTTTTTCTCCAAAAATCTATAAACGCAATCTAGTCAAACTCTGTTCCACCGTGCGAGACTACTGTGTTCATCGCGACATTACCTGAAAGAGATTTCATTCATCCGCAACATCCTGATCCTCAATGGCTATCCACCCTGGTATATTGAGAGGCATAGTAAACCCATACCAGAAAAACCTATTTCAACCTAAAGAGAAGAAATTCCTCTATGAAATCCACTATTATGGTAAAATCAGTGAAACAATTGCGAGAAAGGTTCGTGAAGACATCCAAAGCAAATACTGTCATCTCAATGCCATTCCAATTTTCTGGACACGAATTTTAGCTCCTAACTCTGTCAAAGACATCATCCCACCTACCCAAAAACATATTTTTATATACAAATACGACTTCTTGTGGAGCAAGATACATTGGGAAGAGTGAGAGATGCTTGATTTCTCGCCAGAAGGAGCATTTACCCAAATGGCTGTATACGTCAAACGGAAGACCCAAATCAAAACTCCCACCTCAGTCTGCAATATCAAGGCACCTAACAGAATGTGACCAAAAAAGACCACATGCTACAACAAGAAAAGCAGGGATTCAGTGTATTTAAGAATCCTAAAGGCCCTTTGCAACTCGCCATTACAGAAAGCGTTTCAATCCGAAAGCTCATCCCAAATTTGTGCATTCAAAAAGAAAGATTATTCAATCTAAGACTATGTTAGTTCATAGACATTCATGTGCACTTACCTCTTTCAGTTTATCAACTTCTCTTTATAATCAATGTAAATTTTGTTACCACTGCGCGATTTTATTAGTAATGTACAGTTTACTGACCTTTTACATGTATATTCATTTAGCTATTTCATCAGAGAATCGATGACCGTCTCTGTGACTTTACATTTCGATTGTCATTTCTTGTTGTATCTTCACCAGAGAATAAGCGTGATCATGAAGAAAATTGCAAGTTTCAGTTTATTTTCAAAATTGCGCCAACCACCAAGTTAGTTGTTGTTTAGTTAATTTACATACAATGCATCTGTTTCGATGTCGGTGGAGAACCTACAAATTCGTCGGATATCGCAGGATATTGGAGGTGACAATCGTCGGTTGATTTTGTCAGTAATTTTGTAGGATAATTGTCGGTCTACGGTTTACAATGTAGAAATTCATTACATATTCTTATTAAAAATCTTCATCGTTTTCAAAAGCTCTCAATTAGTCAACGTTTGTCTTGGTTGCTTATCTTCGGTTTGGCCATCGCAGGAGTTCTAAAACAGTAGTTGCTGCATGCAGATTCGGTAGTCTTGAGCGGCGAAATCTGTATATTGCTGCATAAAGGTAGCACATCAAAGTATATTTTGGTCAACTTTGTCCAGTTAAGAATTGATTATTAGTCCGGCAGCCAGAACGAGTTTCTGCAGGGAATGAGGCCGAAGATGAGACTTTCACAGAATGATGTACACCCTATTCCCACGACGAATCTGCACATCTGCCGAGTTCTAGTGAGTTCCTCTTCTTGTCAAACAGGATTAAAGAAAAACACATGTAAATCCAATGGGACGCAGATTGCAATTATTGGCTACAATGAAATTTTCTATGTTTTCTCTGATTAAACGAAAAGTACTCAGCCCAGAGTCATAATTTTCGGCCTGAAATGTCCTCAGACCATTTCCTCTCACGTTGATGCACCCCTGTCTATAAAACTGAACACATTTCGATTTGAAGAGTCTCTTAATGTCGGCAAACACAAACATTTTGAGCAACTTTATCCACATTCAACCACATTCTCACATCCATTGCCGATTAGATGCATGATAAGAGCACATGCACATCATAGGAAATGACCTGAAGACATTCCATGCCAATAATTATGACTCTGGGCTGAGTACTTTTCGTTTAATCAGAGAAAACATAGAAAATTTCATTTTAGCCAATAATTGCAATCTGCGTCCCATTGGATTTACATGTGTTTTTCTTTAATCCTGTTTGACAAGAAGAGGAACTCACTAGAACTCGGCAGACGTGCCGATTCGTAGTAGGCATAGAGTGTACACCATTCTGTGAAAGTCTCATCTTCGGCCTCGTTCCCTGCAGAAACTCGTTCTGGCTGCCGGACTATAACAACTATGAGCAAACTGGAAGAATTCTTTCTCAATATCTCAATCCCAATCTTTATTTGACTTTCAGTCGAATGATTGATACTTCGATATCAGCCAGTTGAACCAGTCAAAATCCTATAAAAACCTTTATTTGCAGGAGTAACGTTGAGAAACCTTGATTTAGTGGCATAATCCAATGCCAATTCAGCTGATTCCATCTCACCTAATTTTGATGTTAAGCAAAGCAATATAACAGAAAACAATATTCACAAGATAACTGAGACAATTGAAGATAGGTGATGGTAAACAAAAAGAATTTGAATTTTTGATCCATTGAAGCAGAATTATAGTATGCTGAAAAGAATCATGTATTGTGAAAATATGCATTGGCTCGACATTTGATGAGATGCATAGAAATTTGGGAAGACCAAGTTTCTGGTGGTAGATCTTGAATAACCTCTTTTTTCTACATTACATCTACATTTTGAGAATACTATGAAATCATATCTGAATTTTGATATTGAATACAATGACATCAATATATTATTAAAATTTCGAACAAAATCGATTACGATGTGAAGAGCGTTTATGTGAGCTATGTGATAATTCGAAAGTGGAGACTCTGTATCATTTCATGACAGAATGCTCACTACATCAAAATTTACGACAAGAAACAGCGCCTTTGTTATGCAACTGCAGCAATACAACAGAATTCAATAAATTGATGAATATTTTAACTCCGAAACTGGTAAAATCCATCGCGAGGTTTCGCAAAAAAATAAACGACTTGCGAACGATAACTAAAGAAATCACTAATCAATGAATATGAAATCTGGAAATTTATTTTCGTCAATTCTTCTCTCCTTCCTGTTCAGAGTATATTTCAACAACACCGACCGCACGCTGTTTTCTGCCATCAAACTATGTTTTTGTGGATATTATGTGAGCACACTTGCTCCTGTTTTCCAATGTTCTTGGAAATAAACATTTTTGACTTTTGACATTATGTCTAGGGTTGTTTTCAGGCATCAATAAGCAGACTTCAAATTTTAACAAATATGTAGGCCTGCAAATATCGATGGTCTAAGAGATGAAACACTTAAAGTACATAGAAAAATTGTTGCATACATATATTGATGATGCTCTGAATATAAAATTCACCCAATCACAAATATAAATAGTAACTAAGTTCTTCAAATTTCAGCCTTTGAATTTATTTTCGGCTTCTGTTTCTTGATGTGGATGGCTTCTAGCAGTCTTATATTTGTTTCGTCCGGATCAAAATCTCGAACATCAATTGTATAATTATTATTGTTAGAGTTGCATATATGTTTCTGCTTAAAAACTGATGAGCTGGTATTTGTCAGATGTTCTATGTATCGTTGGTGCAATGGTCTTACTGTGCCACCTACAGTCCCGGACAAAAATCCTCGATAATGGTCTGAAATACCTTGTTTTACATATCAGCTTACAAATTCACCTATTCTTCGATACAATTCTAGGAAACTTGGGCGTGCTAATTCTTGAAAATGCTTCCGTCAGATAATAGCGCTATCGAGTATCTTTCCTGCTGTTTTTATTGGTCACACAATGATGAATGGTAATCTGGGACAGCACTGTTGATGTATCATTTGTCCTGTTTCTCCATGACGTGCAGAACTGTCTCACCAACTCGCCGCGCACAGATCGTCGCTCTCCATAAAGAAAGACTGACTCAAAATGTTATTGCCTCGAAGTTGAAAACTAGCCAATCGACTGTTTCTTATACCATCAAAAGAAACGAAGAGTTGGGAAATTTCCTATCAAGGAGCCGAACCGGACGTCCGCGGACAACGAGCAAGAGGACTGATGCTTTGATTCGTCGTCGATGTGTTTCTTCACCAACAATAGCAAGCACTGAAATTTGTGAATCGTTGAGCAACCTTGATTCTGTTCCAAGTGCCCGTACAATTCGCCGTCGCTTGCATGATGAGTTAAATTTAAAGGCCTATCGTCCAGCAAAGAAACCCAGATTGTCGTGCAAAAACATTCGCGATCGCTTGAGTTTTACGAGATCCCATGTCAACTGGACTGCTGACGACTGGCGTCAAGTGATGTTTAGTGACGAAGTGACTGTTTCACAATTCCACTGTTATTCATCCTTTGTTCGACGTCCACCCAACGCTCGCTATGTTGATCGTTATGTGCTGCCGACTGTGAAAAAGCCCTCCAGCGTCATGATCTGGGGATCGATCAGCGCTAGTGGACGAGGGGCACTGTGGTTCGTACCTCAAAACACGTCTATAACTTCTCGAAGTTATCTCGAGCTGCTGAAGCAAAAACTTCCGCTGTGGATGCCTCTTCGCCAGACAACGATTTTTCAACAGGATTGAGCACCAGCTCACACAGCTAGGATTGTCAGAGAGTGGTTTGAAACACAACCATTCCAACTTCTGACTCCTTCGCCTGGTTCAAGTCCGGATTTGAATCCCATGGAAAATGTGTGGGGGAAAATCAAACGAGAAATTGAAAGTCGCAAGCCTTCATCGCTGAACCACCTGAAAGATGTCATTCGTGAAACATGGGTGACAGAAGTTACTCCAGAATACTGTGAAAGACTTATCTCGTCCATGCCACGCCGAATCGCTGCAGTTATTCGAGCCTCTGGGCGTAATACAAAATACTGACCGTTGATATCCATAAATTGTCAAAATCAAATGTCTCTCTCCATGAATAAAGATAGCTAATGGAAGCACTAGCCTTTTGACTAGGAAAAGCTTTGGGATAGCACATGCGAATTCATAGGTATAACAGCTAATTTGCAGACAATATCGAGGACTTTTGTCCGGGACTGAATATACTCTTTGTTACATGAATTGCATTTGATTCTATTCATACTTTCATTCTGCTACACAGTTCATCTTTCTTGATGGGACATGTTTTCATTTTGGATTCAGATTTTTTTTCTTTTCAGATGGTTTCTCAAGCTTTGGGATTTGTGACAGATGCGGACATCCATGCTTATTATTGATTTCATCGATGATAAATGGTAATTTCAGATAATGGAATGATTTTGCGTCATGTTTCTTCTTCTGCTTGATGACTTTAGACCTTCATGTAAAATCTCTGGAATAGCCATTTGTTTTTAATAGAATCTTTCTGATGCTTTTCGTTGATGACTGGATTGGAGCAACATTAGGTTATGATTTGGTGAATTTTATATTCAGTGCATCATCTTAGACCATCGATATGTGTACATATTTATTAAACTTTCATCACAACCTGAAGATGACCTTGGAAATAAGGTTGAAATATATTGTAAGATAAAAAAATAGAAGCTATTTAAGACCTGCCACCGGAAACCTGGCTTTCCCAATTTATATGTTTCGTTATCACATGTAGACTTAACTTTCGTATGCCTAAATACAATGCGTCCGTAAATAATGTATGTATTAATAAATTGATCAAAAAAGCAAAAGTCAAATCCTATAAATGCTATTACCTGTCAGCAATTGTCTACTGATGCCTTACATTGATAATTGCTATGATGTTGTTAATAGCCAACAGAAGGGCATATGCATGTTCTGGACAGTTTTGCAATAATCTAACTGACGTTCCCAAACCATCCGTTTTATCATAAGGCAAAGACAATGAATTGTGAAAACTTGTGATCATGTAAGAGCTATAGAAAAATTATGAACTCAAGAGAAAAAATATATCCCAATTTTATAACTACTATGTTTATTGTAAAATAAATCTATCAGACGCGGTTCGACTTGACTGACTTCGCAACCCTTGACACAGGCTGTGTAGACGAGACGCGACGGGCAAATACAATTTTACAATAGTGGTCGTAAAATTGGGAGAGGCGTTTTAAGTTTATCATGACCGTCCTCCCGTACATATAGTGTGGAAAATTGACGATTGTATCTACATGTAGGCTTATGTCAACAGACATTTCCGGAAAATTCTAAACCTCTTCCAGAGCTTCGATTTTCAATCATTCATTATCTCAAATCAAAGATAAAAATGTGTACTGTAAACTGTAATCAGCCAAATATCAGACACTTTATCAGCCACAATAAGTCCAGGAGCTACTGACACTTTCTTCCTAAATTCTCGTACAAAGGGCTTAATAGCATGGATTTGTAGATCTTGAAACGGTGAATACATCTAATACTTAAGTGTCACAGCCAGTCGTTTTCAGTTATAGGTAAGGTTAAAGGATTCCCACTGTAATCCAGTGGGAAAATTCAAAAAAAATCTATGGATTGTGAAACACTTGGCGACTTTCTTACATTTTCTTTTGCAGAAAAGAAACTCAGAATGCCATGAAATTTGAAACATGTTTGAGTTCAGAACATCAACTTCGATATAAAAGTTGAAGAAAAAATATATATAAAGAACCCTACCTATTTAAAATATTTCATATTCTCATATCTGAAAAGTATCAAGGATACCATCCAATTTTGATAAAAGTGTATATATTAGTCATAAGTAGCATTATATGCAGTAAACGTAATAAAATAAATTAGTCCGTGAGCGAGAGACTTGAATACGATTTGATGCATGAATTGGAAAAGGCTAACGTTGAGCTTTGGAAAAGGCGAATCACGGTCTGCGATAATTAATGGAAACAATCATTCTGAACAAACTGTCTGATATGCAGTAAATTTGTCTGATGATACGTATAGCATCAACTAAAATGTAAATTGTCTGCTAAGTGGTTGCTTACAGTTTACAGTGTGATTTGAGTTGACATTATTCATTAATGAATTGAGATGACCTTGAAGATTCACCTCACTTGAATCGCAGAATTGTCAGAGCAATGGCAAATATCCTCTGTAAATGTAATGTAAATGAATACAAGCAAATATAACTCTTTGACAACATCTGTAAAGATTCTTTCAGAATCAGTCTGAAATCTCTTGCAATTCAATCTTATGAGGACCGGGCGTCGTAGGACCGGGGGAACTTTTCAAATTTTCCTTTTTCGGATGGATAAAACTTTAAGAAAATAGTGACAACATGTACTTCGAGTCTCCTATTTCGAATGGTAGTGTCTATTTTGCATGATTCGAACACCTTCATACCAAAATTTAAAATTTGAAATTTGCATTTTTAAATTTTTTCATTTTTCATGAATCAATGTATTTTTTGACTCTTCAAAGATTGTTCTTTACAACTGAAGTATTTATGCAAGCTTTTGCTCAAGCATATCCTCAATTATGTCTATATGATGCTATAATAATAATGTTCTACGCTAATTTTAGTGCTATAAATAGCAATTTGAAATTTGAACATCAATAATGTCTTTTCATGCATTATTGCATTTTTGTATCTCTACAAATGTATCCTTCTAATGACTTATTCGTTATAAGGACATGCTTAATGATATATCATACAAGCCTACATGTTGTTATTTTGGTGTAGCTCAAACTATCACGACAACTCATTTCCGGAATGGCATATGCATGTGCATGCAGGCCTATACTATATATGCATATCACATATACATGTGCAATATTCATGCACTCATCTCTCTGGAGACAAGGTGAATGTGTATGTCAACAATCTTGAATTGCACATGCATAAATATCATGTAAATATGAGACAGAAACATTATATCAATGATCAATGCTACTCTAAACGAAAACCATCAATTTTCTAAAATGTAATTTTAAAAATGACCTTTAAAACTAGCCTTACAGTAGGTCAATTTTTCCCAAAGTATACTGAAACTTCAAAATGCATGCAAACTAAAAATCACAAAAAATTGAACTTTTATCTGACTTATTTTAGGAGATATAAAAAGAAATTGATAGGGCTTGTGGCCCCTCCCGTTCCTGATAGGGCTAAGCTCCATCCTTGTAGGTATGATGGATGGATGAGTCCTTTTAAGCGTGATGGATGCGTCCATCCAATACTTTTGCAGCTCCTTTTCCCTTAGGAGGAAGATACATGTTAATGTGAAAAAAATGTATTCTGACCTCTCAACGAAGCCATCTTATTTTTGCAGCTGTCTTGTGGCATGCTCACCTTTTCTGGTACACGAAGTCGCAGCGCTGTATAATTGCGCCAAAGTGAACTCATGCTGATGTTCAGTGATAGACACAATGGTGTTCTCCATCTCATCATCCAATGAACATTTTCCTTCTCCACCGCGCGGAGGCGCGACAGTCCTATGCTTACGTCATGGTCGGAGAATTGATATGCTGTCCCACGCGATGCTCAGCTGTTTGCTGTCTATGATCGTCAGTATTCAGATAGGGTGCCTGACCAATTTTTTGTCAAGCTGGGAGTTGTGATTTCATGGCTTATTTGCAGAAAAGTAAGTCGATTAACGGAGCATCATGGCTTTTATAGAGACTTATAAATGAATTGAGAATATTATTCATGAATTGAGATACATGTATGTGACGTCAATGACTAAACACAGAAAGAAATGAGAGAATTTCATTCTTGAATTGAGATTCATGATATCAGAAATTAGAATGTCATTGACTTAAAAACTATTCTTGATCTGAGTAATTTTAACATTGAATTTGGTGCTTTGATACATGAATTGAGATTCATGATATCAGAAATTAGAATGTCATTGACTTAAAAACTATTCTTGATCTGAGTAATTTTAACATTGAATTTGGTGCTTTGATACATGAATTGGAAAAGGCTAACGTTTAGCTTTGGAAAAGGCGAATCACGGTCTGCGATAATTAATGGAAACAATTATTCCCAGCAAACTTCCTTCATGAAAATATTCAAAAAAATATTCAAAAAAAATCAAGTATATTTCCAGATTTGACAATACCATACTGGACTTTCATATACTTTTGAATGCCAATTTCAATTAATTGATATTTTAGAGCATTGATTAAAGAGCATTTTTTCATTCCTGAAAGAAAAAACTAAAATGGCATTTACGTGTGCGCATTGAATTATGTGTATTTGCTCATCTTTTAACATTCAGCATTATGCATACATTAACACGGTATTTTCTGACATAGCAAGTTAATCAGTTATGTACACATTTCATTGTAAATTCGCATGCATGACATTTCGATATGAAATAATCGGCCAACAATGTAGCAGTTCATCAAACGGAAAACTGAGAGCTGTTTCAATCCATCATAGCCACTTCCATAGAAGTAGATAATAGATTCTATGGTATTATCAATTTCTATGACCACTTCTGTGTAAAGTAATAATCATTTTCATTCGATTAAAAAGTCAACTTTTCAGTACGTGGAGCGATATCGTTGTCGAGCGAATGCAGTGATCGAGACAACGATGTTGCTTAGGGAAAATGACTTTTAATCGAGTGAAGGTAATTTAGTTCTATGTATGCATGATGCATCTTCTTCTGGAATATGTTAGATATCTTAGTCTCCTATTTGTCGGCCATGCCATGACATAAAGAAGTCTATTACCACACTGTAAACTGTAGAAAGCCAAAAATCAGACAAAATAACAGCCAAAATGATCCGACAATTGCAACAGACAACATGAGACAATGAACAACTAAAAGTGGCTGTTCAGAGCAGACAAGATGAGACAATTATTCGCCAAAATATCAGACAATTCTGTCAACTTTTCTAAAACTATTGTCTCTCAAACTCAAAGTGCTTAAATATGATCAATCTATTCAATATCGGCTAATGGCAACTAGTCACTCCTAATCACATAGGCTCTAACTCAGCTCCACTCATTCACACTCGCATTATGAACAACTCTGATACTTCACAAGTCCGCTTTATCAATGTCAACGTTAGGGAAGTATATAGACCCTTAAAAGCTGTAAAAACATTGCAAAAACAGAATCAATGCGTCAAATATCCAGACCTGTTATTGCCATGCCTCAAGGTGTATACAAAGAACCCTACTTATTTACAACATTTTATATTCTATAATTGAAAATTATCAAAGATGCCATCCAATTTCAATAAAAGTGTATATATTAGTCATAAGTAGTATGATAGGCAGCAAACGCAATAATGTAAATTAGTTCGTACGATGAGACAAAAATTGTCTGACAAGCAGGAAATTTGTCTGATAATACGCAGTAAGTGCCAAAATACTGATGTGGCTCACAAATTGTCCGATAAGTGGCTGTTTACAGTTTACAGTGAAAAATGCATTTTTAAACATGTAAAATGCATGTTTACTGTTAGAAATGCATAAAGTTTCTACCCATAGGAATAGACATAGACCGCTAAACATTGCAAAAGAAGACTTTATTTAATTCGATCAGAATTATACCTTACTGTCCAGTATTTGTCACATTAATTAACCGAATAGCGATTTAATAATGAAAAGAACCGCGGAGATGATAAGAAAGGAAAATAACAGTAGTAGAAAATACGAAGTTCTATGGAGTCAATTTTATGGAATATTGTCAGCTATCTGACAGAAAACCAAAAGAATTTTGATAACTGTGTTAATAGCAACCATCGTTTAGCAATTATTTTTGATTCAGCATTATGTCGATATGATTCAGTTGAGCACATTGTAATGCTCTCATGTTTCAAATGCTAGACATCGGCACTTGTCAAGGATAGTCAACGTAATTACAATCAAAATAATACAGAGAGAAAATAAAATCAGGACACAAACATAGCAGCATAACAACTCACCTATATACATAGAAGCAGATAATAAATAGAAGTTTGATATGTTGCTTATGTACAATGATGTCACATGGAAAATCTATGACTTGTAGATCTGCTTCGATTTAAAGCATTGCATCATAGTCAAGCTATTTGCGAAATTAGTTGTGGAGGTTGTTGATTGCAAATGACAGGATACACATTTTCTTGAAGAGAATTTTAAGTGAGATGGTAGTATTGTTCCATATGAAATAGCCTACTATTCCGTAGGGTTGGTATGCCGTATCTATTTGTAACTGTCAGTGAAAACTATCATCCAATTTTTCAATGCTGGAATGCGAATTAAAAATTGGTTCACAGAGCCATAATTGAAAGTGGTCGGTGTACTAGTTGTAAGAGAATCAAAAGAATTCACAGATAAAAATTCTAATTATCGGATAATTTCTCCGTCAAGCGGTTAAGAAACCTAGCGTTTTACTGGAATAAACACACTGAAATCTTCTTTGTATACCTGCTACCATTTATCAGATAAATAAAATGTCGCTGGACCTCTTTAATTAATTATTATTAATTAATTCACTTAATTATTGAATGACTCATGTGATATAGTGTAATGATATTTTGGAAACTGATTTTTGAAAGCATGCAAAGATTTTGAAAATTGTTCAAATATAATGAACAGGGGAGCCCTAGAAAGTAAAATGAATAATCGAAGATTTCTTGGTCTCTGATTTCAAGCTGGAGTAATGCATGTTCTGTAAATCGACATTACAAGTTGTATATGTGTCTGATGATACTCTTAATAGATTATAGGAGTGATATTTCAAACTGACGAACGTACAAAACGTTTTAAAGGATTTCCTTCTTTGTCATCCTGTCGCTGCAGTATTTTGTGAACAAAATATTGCTTTTGTGTACATGACCTTTGGATAAGGGGCAACAATCCAGATCACAAATTGGCTTGATGAATATAAATGCCAATCAGAAAACATGGAAACCAGCTCGTACAATTTGCATTTTGCTCCAACTGAGTTCCATCGGTGTGTGCCATAATTTTCATGCAATTTCCATTCTAGGACTTTCTACGGTATTGTTATTTTCTGTAGAAATAAAAAAAATAATTGAGCCTTGCCCCTATTAATCTAATATCGGCAATGTTATCATTTTATACCACTTTATTTTTTATTATGAAAATATACCATTTTTTAGTGAAATATGCGTAGACCTACACCGCAAATAGATCAAGTCTTACAAACTTTTCCATTTACACTGCTACCATGCTACTTTTACTGCTCTTAGCAATGAAAATAAAATTAGATTGCATGCAGCATCGATGGATTCCAAATAATGGAAGACCGAAGAAAGCAGTTTAGTCAGACAAAGCTTCTCGTATATCAAAAGTTAGGTAGGGCTTGTGGCCTATACATCGGACATCGCAAGTTTTGATTAAAGCTTCATGCACTCGAATTACGAATATACCTACAATATGCAGTTGGTTAGGCCAACAGTATCTAAAGTACAAAAAAGGATAAACATATTTATATTACAGTCAAAACTTCAAAAACATCGAGACAGTGTTATTAATGAATTGTTTGACAATTTGTGTGATAGACACTGACAGACAAGAGCCTGTTGCTTTTCGCTACATAAATTAACCAGTGCGGAAGGACATAGGCAGAACAAACGAAAAAGACTAAATTTGCTTCAATAAAAAATGCGAAGCATCTATGATTAGAAAATATAATTCAACTAAAACTTTTGATGATATCATTTTATATCATTTTCAAAAATATAACGATATAGAATGATATTATTTTTCCACAGAATAAAATGATTTCATTTTATCATTGCCGATCTTTGCTATTGATACATGTTGCTGCCCATGATATACACCAAATACTATATATATACTATAACTACAGCAAATGTTCAAAAGTGTCGCTTACTTCAAATCCTTTCTCCAGAATTTTTTCCTCTTCACTGGAATTGTTTGCTCCAAATAAAGACTGGTGTTACTTCGCACAGATATTCTTGTAGATAAGAAGCATGGAACGTTGGTTAATGAACATGGATTAGGTAATGAACGTGGAGATTAGCGTCAAGCACTACATTGCTACAATTGTCACCATGCACGGGGACCAAAGTTGACATCACCTTGTTAGTTATTAGAATAATCTGAAATATCTTATCTGATCCTAGTACGAGGAGAAGCGTTAAATTGCAACAAAAACTATGACTCTTGTGATTGTTGTTTTTATGCGACAAGATGAACACAAAGGTCATCAAATCTGACATAATCTGAGTGCTCACACAGTCTTAATAATTTCATCCCAGGGTGCACGATACGCATGTACTAAATAATGGGGCCTTTACGAAACATTTGTCGGAAAATTATCTTTTACCGGTTTGTACACACAGTTTACTGCTTTCTGTCCTAAAAAGGATAACATTAATCTGGTCCGCACACTGTTCGAGCGCATTCGCAAAATTTATTTATTAATTTATTATGAAAGCACTTGTATAGCGCACAATATAATGTTACAAGGCTCTATTTCAACAACCGACGAAAGCAGTCGTGCTCCAGCAACGGCGAAAGCTCTGTCACCCAGGCGAGTGCGTGTTCGGGGCACTTCGCATGCTCTCAGATCACTCGATCTCATGTCGCAAGAGCTGTGACCCTCCCTAGGGCAAGGTTGGGTCTTGGGTCTTTGGTTTCACGCTTGGGTTCTGGGTAGTTTTGTGGGTACTCAAGAATCTTGGGGTACCCCAAAAGCTTGGGTACCCCCAAGAGTGAGAACCCAAAAGTAGAGAAATTGACCATGAATTATCATTTGCGGTTTTCTTGGAAAAATTCTGCCTAAGTATGTGACCACATCATGTCATAGCAAGTCATCTATATGTAAGCTTACATGTATGAACATGCAAATATGTAACCTACTTCAACCAGTCGATTGGCCTTTCTATGATAAAGCTGTGCTATCATCAACTTTGATATAGACCTACCGTGCATGTCTATCTTATAGTTTGTTTAATTAGCTTTTTAAACTATGCTTTGAATACGGATGGCTTCCTTCTGAATTTAATCCATTAAGCTAGATGTAATGCATATTGTGTTAGACAGAATTTTGTATATCATTTTGCGTGAAATAAAACAAATAATACATGAAGAAATCCAATGCATTAAACCAATAATTGTATAACGCTCATGCTGTTAAATTGGTAGCCTACAACAATTCGTAGATAACCTGCTTCATGTAGCCTCTTGCCTTGAAAGTTAAAAACTTCGGCCTATATCGTTTATTCTACTATTAGACTACATGTATTAGAAATAGAAAGATATCAGTATCATTTAATGCAGTGACATTCTTTGAAGATTGCTTCTTACGATTAGTAAAAGTATCGTTACATCTATGTTTGTGCTATTTTCATCTTATACGAGGCCTATGTTATGTCTGTTTCGTTTCTCGATCAGACATGTTGTAAGAAATGTAGCTTAGTCATGCATGTTGTTCTAATTAAGAAATTATTAGGCTGTAGACGCAAACAGGGTTGATGATTTTAAGCCCACAGATAGCCTTTGCCGATAATTAAAGCTTTTAGCTGAATATTAATATCGCCTCAATTCCGCGATAACAAATTCATGTAATAAATAGTAATTAATGTGAACATTAGATACATATTAATTGGATAGCAATATGTACAGTATGGTATGATTCAAAATATCTTCATGCAATTTTAAATCTCAATCAAAATTCCAAACATGTTCTGGAAATTGTTGTTCCATTTCATTAGAGAAATAGCCACTCTTGGGTCCAATCTTGGAGGCACCCAAGCTCAAGTTTGGACCCAACCTTCCCTAGGGTGACATTTGTCCATCAAATATCGTGGTGCCATTCCATTCATGGCTTTGAAGGCCTGTACCGCCATCCGAAAAGTGATCCTGTGGCGCACTAGGAGCCAATGCAGCTAATACAGAATTGGAGTTATGTGCTCACGTTTGCGAGCTCCTGTCACCATGCGCGCAACAGCATTCTATACAGCCTGGAGGCGACGAAGGAGCAGCATAATGTGTAGAGCAGCAGTAGTCCAATCGAGATGATACAAACACCAGAATCAAAGTCTTGGTCTCCAAAATTTTAAAATATTCTCTTCTCAGGTTATTTCTGAGGAAGAATCATAGGCCTTCTTGGAGAACATTTTGTTAAAGAATGGTTCCGCATCCCCCCTTGGAGAATTTTTTGAATATCTTTTAAGCCAAGTAAGCTATGGCCACCAGATTTCCAGTATCTTTCTTTCTACGTATTATGCAACTTTTAACTGAAGAAAAATAAATTTGGCACAATACTTTTGATGTGAGAGCTATTTTTAACATTTGAATGTTTGGATTGTTTTGGATGATTTCGGAATATATTCACTTCTAATGTACATTGCGCCATCAATTCTTAATGAAATAAGTTGATATTGCATGAAGGATTCTTCCTATTGATGTAGAGATATTCATAAATGCAAAATCTTTAAATTCGAAATTATCTGCTTATCATGTGTACATGTTTGAAATTTGAAATTCAAATTCAAAATCGAAATTTGTAAGTATTTCATTCATCAAAAACTGACCGGGACAAAAGTAACAACCGGTCGGGACCCCGGGACATACGAGTAAAACCGGGTAAGTCTGGCAAGTCTAGTTAAGCATCATAGATCTTCAAATTTATCACGAATTCGATCTTGAAGGTGCCGGTGAATCAAAAGTCTCCTTCCACATTTGAATATCTTTTTGAATGCTTTCCGTTTCCTAATACGTCTTTGCGATTAGCTTCCTTTCATCAAAACTTAATCACTTGTGTGTAGTTGTCATCTTTCAGTCTTAATAATAAAGCTTGTGAATAAAAAGCGGTACAAGGGAACTTAAAGCACATACACAGGTCAGTTAATATATGAAGTCGTAAAAACAAAGTCATAGCATGTGAATAGCATATCTCACGAAGCAACCCAAGGTTAAAGTGCATAGAAATTCTCCGATTTACAGATTTAGGCTCAAAGGTATGGAACCATTCCTTTCATTAGACAATAGATCAGTGTTGTTCTTGATTAGAATTGATTCCAAAGCAAAAGGATGGTTGACCACTCCCGCAACCGAGAAAATTTTCTGATTTTGTGTGATGGTCATGCATAGAAATCTCAGTAGCCACAGGTTAAGCTTTAAGATGGTCATTGATAGAATTGGCTAAGTGATGCTTAGTTGCGCCAATGTATTGCATTGTGCAGCTGTCACACGTCTGCAAATACGTAAAATTAGATTTCAAGCCAGTCTGAACAATGTCTATATTGTTGAAATGATTCAACTACAGAATTGGATATTTTGTTTATCTGTTTCGGTTTGCTAGATGTGTGATTAATTCGAAATCGACGGCATATCGAGTAACTTAGTAAGTGGGCAAAAAGGAATTCTAATACCTTACAGAGATAGGAAAAAAAGTCGTGCGTCGCTTGCGGATTAATGTGAGTTCCAGCAAAGTGCTTCAATTGACAAAATTCCTTCAGATTCGAAGAATTCAGATCATTGCGCACAAGTTTTTTCCATAATGTTGGCCCTTCCGATCATTATTAAAAAAAAGTAGCAGGCGTATGAAAATTAGTTCACTTGATGTTTTCACATCTTCTCAGCATTGCTCACTGTATAGTGCATACATTGAATCGAAGCCAAGACAGGGATGTGTGTTTTGGTGTGTCGAAGTGATTTCACAGCACGCACGCCTCTCTCACTGGCTCTGGTGTCCTCTGCTGACAGCTTATTGTTTGCTATTTCCAACAGCTAGCGATACAGGAATTATCCATTCGAGAAGGAGCAAGTTGTCTAATTCTGTGATGTGCCATTTCGATATTAATGCTGCATACAATTCTTTCTTTCTAGGAAACCGAAGCGCGCAGATGAATCTAATTCTGTGGATTCAACACTTTGTTAGATTTGAAACCAGGGCAAATGTTGACCTTTTTGAATTTCTCATTTATTTCGGCAATGCGCCTCTTCAGATACCTGTAACTGTTTTCAATGAAAGGAATCGAGCAATAAACCTTGTGTACTTCACTCTAACAAAAATTTGATCATGGTTGCTGACATTTATTTAAAATGGCACTTTGAATTGAATTAATAAATTCTCATCGCAGCCGTTTTTCAGGAATATTGTTTTTATTTCCTCAGACGCTTTGTCAAAATTTCGTCTACAAGAGCAAATGTTGAAGGCTCTATAAAATACAGATCTTATTGCCGCAACTTTACAAGAAGAAGGGGCAGAAGTAGGTATATAGAAACCCGTGCTTGTTATATAAACTGTTAAAAACATCTAAAATAACCGTTAAGCTTCACAGAAATTATCCGTAAATATCTGTTAAAATGATAACGTCACAACGTGACGAGTGATGACGCAACAGAAAAAAATTCGTTCATATCAGATAAAACAAACGTCTGTTTTTCGGATATTTACAGTTCAGACTGTAAAAATCGTGACACTAATTCTAGCTGTTAATTTTAACGGATATTTACGGTTTACAGTTTACAGTGTACGAAGGGCAATGTCAAAGGTGCCATCAGAAATGTCAACTTCAGTATAAAGTAAATTATATGGAAAATTATGGAAAATTTTGGAAGTTTGGATTTTTTATAGGCCTCATAATTTGAGCGCTTCCACTGCCGAAGCAGCTACATACCAATAAATTGGGTGTAAAATTCTTGATTTCATCATTATTTCGATTAAAGCGATCGTAGCAATACGATTTCCGTCCGCGGATTTTTGAACATTCCTTTGCAACCAGTGGCTTGTGGCATTTTGTTAGCATATTTAATTATCACACAGACACCGTTTGGGATAACGTGAATCTTGCTTTACAATTTCATGCAATGTGAAAGATCTGGAGCAAAAATAATGTACCGGTACTTCATTTTGGAGTTTGCTTATTAGCTTGAGAGTTAAGCTTTATTATGCAGCGTTGATCAGTGATGCAAATTCTTCATGTGCTGATGAACAAGTGAAGTATAAGCACACAGTCCACGCAGCATTATACATGAGCGACCATATTGGAAGTCATAAAGACTGTAAACTCGTGAGATATTTGGAAACTAAAGATATCTGTGATGAGTAAAAGAATATCTATGATAGCTTCTAACTTCTGGCCTATTGTCCGATATCTTTGTTGAGGATACACATCCTCCATTTCTAGTTCAGATGGTTCAGATAGTTCCAATCCGATTTCAGATCTGCCCAAATGAATTTCAGATATGATCCACATGAATCTCCAGTTGAATTTAAGATCTTTTCAAAGTTGAGCTTCTGACAGATGTCTAGCTAGAGAAATCTGAAATCCATCTAATGTCTAAAATTCATTTGGAAAGATCTGAAATAGACGTGGAAAAGGTGCAGTTGGTTACAAAAGTCAACATACAGGGATGATAGAGAAGTTTTCGGTCTTTGAATATTACATAGTCTTTTCAAACGACTGTAATAAGTCTCTAAAACAAAGGCAAAAACGTCAATCACCAAAAAATAAATTTCAAAATTTTCCGGAAAATTTTCTGGAAAATTTTCCATTTGTATCACTGACTAAGGCGACCATTCATGTCAACCTCCATAGTAAATGAGACTACTGTCTCAGCACAAATCAGACTATAAGACTATTTGTGTCCTCAACACAAATGAGACTATTTGAAAAACTATTTGCCGTCTTCCTCAGATTTAAGAACCGCAAAGCAGTCATTGATATAGTTATATTGCACCTCGCTTAAAAAAGCGGTTGATGACTAGTAAGCTTAGAAATACTACTTTCGATGAGATTCATTGAAAAAGCCGCCGTTGTTGGCGGTAACACCAGACCCATCGGCAGATCATCATATTGGTTAAAAAGAGTTTTCCATCAAATGAAAAAAGTCTTCAAGGCGGATTGAGAGGCAGGACAGTACTGTATGGACGTAAATCATGGACGTTTTCAGTGAAGTGAAAAGTGTCAGTAGCACTGTAGCATTTCGGGATATAAGGTTTCAGAATATTATCATGCCCACCAGACAAATTGGAAAGATGCGAATTCCTTATATTCAATGCGGGACGATACGGAGAGTTGGTTTGATTTTTATGAACATTCGGAAGACCGTATAATGTGGCAGGCAAGGTTGGGCAAAAACGGGTCAAAACCCAAAACCCAAGACCAAGTTTTAGAAGTGAGTAGAATCAAATAAACCGAGTACATTCTTTGTGTTTTGTGCTGACATATGTTTCTATAGACCAAAATTCCTATTGGGCCCATTAGAAGCGTGGTATTAGTGGGAAACGATTTTTACTTCAATAACTGAAATTAGCAGTCTACGCTATAAAGATTTAACCAACATTGATATACTGCCTAGCTGAAGGTCTTTGATTTAATTATAATTGAAATACACATTGTTCATAACAAAGCAGTTTTCGTTTCATCATTCAGAATCATAAACAGACTTAATAAATTAGCTGTGAAGTAAGTGCATGGTTAAACATATTTAGAATACGAAATTGGAATGAATTCATTTTTGGATAAATGTCGGCTATCGGAGACAGTGTAACGGTGCGAAGATATAAAATGTATCAAATACATTTTAATCGCAAGAATTTATTGTGATTATTATTTATTAAAAATTATTAATCAAACACATTTTAAATTTCATTTAAGCACTTCAATATGCACAAATGCAACAAAATACATGTAAGCCTGCAACAAATGCAACATGAATGAACTTTCAATGCACGGCATTGTCAAGCCCAAAATGAAATAGCCAATTATCACAAGTATTTCATTTTTGAAATATTCTGTGAATTGAATGGAAATCAGTCATTGTGATGAGAAATCAGAACTTTACGGTCTTATCATGTAGTTCTCCTAAGATTCAAATCAAAATAATAATTTTTGCAACTTGATTTGCAGCATTTACAGAAAACCAAGCTTTGTATCACTTAACCCCAGATCGACCCAAAACGCAAGGTCCAAGCTTGCTAACCGGCATAATTAATTTGATTACTGACTTTATTATTCAGGAACTTCTTAGATTTCATGTTTTGAATTTACCGACTGAAACTATCCTCTTCGAGGATGAAAGGGTCATGTTTCGAACAGGAGTGAAAGGGTCTTTTTATGAAATATCTATTCACATGCTCTGACAAAAATCAGAAGTCAAAAATCCTTGCCGATCGATTTCTACCGCTATAGCGACTTGTCAAGGCAGAAATGATTATATTGAAACTCAAAAAGTACAGATTTCAAAATCATTCAAAGGATATACATGTACATGTAGAATTCAAATCCAATTAAGTGTTGGATGAAATAGCTTAAAAAACATAGATTCCATCGACTCCCTATCCAAACGGCCGGCACTTGGAGACAGTTGAAAAAAAGGTGGAGCACTAAGGCCGCTGCCACACCGGAAAAGGCGTCCGTCTTCCATCCTCCATTTTGGGATTTCCCTTTAATTGCATGTAGAAAAGAATACAACCTATCATACAGAAAAAGTCATCTTCCATCGTCCGTCACGCTGTCACGCAGGAAAAGTCATGAGGCGTCGTCTATCGGACATAAGGCATGAGATTATGCGGCTGAATAACATGCAATGACAACTGTGAGACCTGCAGCATCGGAGAGCATGCGAATCGGTGTTATTCTAAGAATCTGATTTATAAAATCGTATGTACGGAATGTGATGCCGCATACATAGGTGAAACAAGCCGCTGCATTAAATCGCGTCTTCGAGAGCATTTTTCTCAGGACAACAGTGCTGTACATCAACATTTCGTGGAGAAGCACAGCACCTCGTCGCCTGAATCTCACGTTCGCTGATCGATCGTTCATCGAGGCTTGAGTAATACTCAAAAGAGAAGAGCAGTGGAAGCTCTCTACATCAGTCGCCAGGACGGCATGTTGATGAACGGCTGTCATGGACGTCATGTTGGTTTTTTCCATTTAGCTTGCCCTTAGCCTGTGTGCACCCTGCCGTGAACTGTGAACTCTTTTTAGTCCTTCTATAAATACCTCGCCATTCTCTGTTTTTATTGTGCCTTGATAAAGCCGTAAGGCGAAATATTGGCAATTTATCTAATAAACATTGCTACCGGATACGTGGAAAAAAGCTCTCTGGATTGGATGATAAAGTTCATTTCTATCAGGCGTCTTCCATCAGCCGCAAGACTGATCTAGAAATTGAACAACGTGAAGTGACATCTGAAGGAAGATATAGGAAGCTGTGATTTGCAAAGAGAAGCTATGCATCAGAAAACAGCTCTTTGTTCAACATGTCAGAAGAGAAGAACTTATAGACAGTAGTCACAGCAACCGGCAAATAGTAAAAAATAGCGCTCACTGTGTCGGAAATGGATTTCCCTAGTGTGACTGCGTTAGGTGGAAGATGGAAGATGGAAGGCGAAAGACAACAGCTGAAAATCGTCTCATCACGCCTTATGGAAGACGCTTTGTGAAGAATGTGCAAAGAGGCGAGTGACATGGAAGATGGAAGATGGAAGACGCCATTTCCTGTGTGACCGCAGCCTAAACCGCCATTAGTGCTAGAATTAGTTGCGGAATGACATTGACAAGGCCAGTGAGGACTCTAAGGTCAAGTACCTTGAAACTATCGGAAAAATTGAGTCATTTAAATGATAGAGACACAGCACTCTCTGAAGCAATTGTTAATCATATGTTAATCAATTGTTAATCATTTACGTTGATCAAAATCAAGAAGCGCATTCCGAAAATGCATTCACAAAAACTTGAATAGTTGCCCTGTATGTAGTTGTCATGGAAATATTTGCGGAAGTGAAATGTATCGAAAGGATCGTTCGTCTTTACACATACAGGGAATGTCGAAGGTGGATGATTAAATTAATGACGCCGAGACTTCACGGTGCTTCTGAACGTACAGGGAAATAACAGCTGTTGAAAGAGTACAAGGGGTAACTTGCAGAGCAGTAGTAGCGATCAGTTGGAATCGAATGATTAGTTGAGCATGAGAGAGCACAGCTGCTGGTATCACAGCATAAATTAGAAGTCGAGTATATAAAGTTGGGAAGGGGTGTTCCATTAGTCAATTGGCATTTTCCGGGGTGATACCGCTCTGTTCGCAGCTCTCATCAGGAAGGTAAGCCTACTTATTTATACTTCATTAAGCCTACTACTTCATTTATAGTCATCAGTTCTAAACATAGTTTACATCAGCGGACAAACTACTGAACTTGATTGAAATATGCAACCAGAGTTGCCATTGGATGGCATTTTTCGTTTATGCCATGCACCGTATGAATACTCTACAGCATTTATACAGTACTAACAGTATTGTACAGTTTTATGCAGCACAACGCATGTTCAAATAACAAGTGCACGATATATCATCTGTCATGCATTGTTTATTGTATACGCATATCGCATATCGTATATCGCATATCGCATATACAAGTGTTGTAGGACGCAAAGAAACTATAGCGATGTTATCCCGATATCCATTCGACATTGCATTACTGTTATGCTGGTTTTAAGTGCGGCAAGGACCATAGATACGAATGTGCGTTGGCGCTTGAGCATCTATGGTCATTGCCGCTCACCAAACAAGCATATTAATAAACAAAGTGTTCAATAGAAATCTACAATGTCATCCTGTGGTTTTTATGGTCTTTTTGAAAAATGAAAAAAACGTGCAGACAATGTTTGTCCGTACGCTGCTTGGAATTATCAGAAATATAACTTTAAATTTCTATTGAACATTAAAAATGTTGAACGCAGGAACCAAGTCTTATATTTCATAGAATATAAAAGAGTATTAACACTGCTACTGTTGAATCGCGTAACCATGGACATATATTGAAGACATATCATCAAGGAATCAGACTCTAGCTTTGCATCAGTGATATAACCGCAAGATATGCATTCCATAGCGTCATAGTAAAACGCTGATAGATAATCGACCAAAAAGCAATAAGTTTTTTAATGATTATAGCTGTCTATCAATGTGTCAGAAAACCTTTTCCTTATTTTCAGGCTCATCTATGGCATGGTGCTGACATACTCTGCTATAGAAAATTCGCATGCAATGTGTCATTTGCAAGAATTCTAGTTTGAAAACTGTGAGAAGAATGGTAAGTGCCTATTGTAAAAGCTTCCATTTTTTCAACTTAGTTATTGTAAAATTGATTATTTATTGCCACTATATTGTTTATTTATATTTCATTTTTGTAATATTTATTTATTTAACCTGTCACAATCTATAATTTCTATTTTATTGTTTTTGCTGTTATTTTTTGCGCTCATAGAGCACACTAATTTGCTGCGTTCTAGGAGCACTAAAGCGTCTTCTACAACTTTTCATCATAAACATTCTTCCATGTTTCATGATACAATATTTAATTCCAAGCACAACGCTGTCACGCTGATCATTTTTTGCCTACCTACTTGTGATGCTCTCTTATTTTACTGCATCTCCTGCGTGTACTTCACCTCATGGAAGCACATTTCTAATGAGCTGCATTTTCAACATCATTCTCGTAATGCACGTTGTAATACATTAATGCTACCCGAGTAGGAAACCTTAACTAACGCATTAAGTATTGACAGAATATGGCAGAATATGCATGAATCATCTTACTAAGTGCCGTTGTAATCAAATTACTAAGATACGTCCTTGGCTCAGTAAGAAAGCTGGCAGCATTTTAAATTGGCACCTCAATTTGAATATTTTCTCTCCTAAAGACCTGCTTCAGATAAGTCTCTGAGTGCAGCAGTATCATGATGGGATTTTAGGTAACGATGCGACAAGTAATGCTATCGCGCGCTGTTGTTTACAATTCAGGGTGTGCAATGTTATGAAAAAGTCACTGTTATAGACTTCAAAACTGCTACTTCATACATGGATGAACTTCTGCTGTTTACGCCTCATCATTGTAACAAAAACCTTTAATTAAGCCTTTTAACTGTTTGAGGCCAAGGAAACAAGGAAGCAGACGAAACTGAATGACTGTTTTCAACCGATTTGATTTGTATTACATGTCCGTGCATTTTTACATGTAGATGTTTACACGCATTATTTGACAGTACATGATCAGGCAATAGGCCTATAATAAATCAACTTCGAAATCTGAAACTACTTGACATTGTTGCTGTTGTCTGTTTAGAATAGTAAACCTCCATATAATGACCACGAAGCGTACTGTTGAACAGATATTAGGGCCTACTAAAACAACAAAGCTACCATCTACAACTATATTTAATTGGTATTTCAAAAGTCGTGTAAGATGTGCTGTATTTTATGGTACATGACATTGTTGCAAATAGTGAGCCTGGGTTATTCATTGTAATTTGAGGCGGAATCCCAGTAAGGCTGATAGTAGCCAAGAAAACCAAAACGTCGTTTTTCTAATTAAAAGCGCTTAGATCTTTCGACCGGCACTGCCGGCCATCATCAGAGGAACTGACTGTAGAACCAGCCACAGAAGACAGTTCACATTACACAATTAGGTTCTATGACTCCGCTGCTGTGAAAAACACAAGACACAAAGATAAAAATGCCTAAGTAAGAACACTACTGATTACAAGTGAAAAGTAACACCATAAAATACGAAAATTAGGTGAAAGAAGAAAAGTCAGAAGTCAGCACAAGCGAGTGCCAAGATTCACTGAGGGCATGGCTTCACTTTGTTGTCTGCGAATCCATCTTCTTGGTCCAGAACGCCTCCTTGTACCACTCGCTTACTCGCATAACACTCTCTCTCGTCTAGCACTTCAGCTTTCTCCACGTTGATTCGATGACCAGTCAACGCCACATGCTGTAGCCAGCTCGGACCGGTCCAGACGCGTCGAGTTCTCGGTATCGCGCGAGCATTGCTCCCCTTGTTGCCTTCTCATCACCCTCCTTGGTTCTGGCTGTTTCAACCCACATAACTCCACGAGCATCCGTCCTTGGCATGTGATCCCATACACTACACTACGCCAAAACTGAGTAGCCGGGGCAGGTCTCTTCCCTCACCAGCAGGGATCGAAGTGTTGTCCTAGGCATCATCGCGACACCTCGACATTCACCTCTCGATGGACAGAGGCCAACTTGCTGAATCCTTTCCGACGTTAATTGGATTGAGCATCGTATCCTATCTTCTTCCCTCTAGCGATCATCTCTCTCCTCCTTCGTCCGGGGTCTCCACCAGCTCCGAACTTCTCCTTCATCATAGCCGTTTGTTTCATAGTGCGGCTACCACGTGTTCTCTCTCAGCTGGGAGCTCCACCACGTTTGGAACAAACTGCATGTGCGCGCATTGATAACGAACGTACCACACCCTTGAAAACGCATTGAGGAGGCATGAAACGAGCTTCGCTGCAGGTACCTGTCAGTATGAGGTGGTCTTCCTGTACACTGAAAATGTCCCAATTCTTCTTCACTGACCTTCCTTACGGCCACGTTGCTAAGAAAGCGAAGAGAACCATTTCTCACTTCCTTCTCCACCTTTGAAATTAATCGACGGGCGAAGAGAGTTTCAAACCAATCAACGAACAAGTTGAGCTGTTGATTATCTTTCTCCCACATCAGGAACACGTCGTCAAACATTCGCGTAACCATACGGTTAGGAAAATGCCTCCTCACTTGATATTGCCTGCTCTTCTGGGCCAAACTCTCAAAATGCCCACCATGAATTAGAATGGGCAGCAACTGGGACCCAAAGCTGGTCCCCCAATGGCTACACCATCGGTTTGCACAAACAAACCGCTGATTACTTTTTGTAGTTGCCTTAAAATACACGAAAGTCAAAGCCATGGAGTCAAATCTCAGCAACTCCATCAGTTCTGGCAACAGACAACTTTGGTTCTCTTGTGCTTGTTTCCACGTCTTCACTTAAAAGATTGCTGAAAATTACATTAAGCCGTTTTCGGGCCACAGGAACATATGGTTAAATAAAGAATCCACGTCCAAAGAAAACCATTGAAAATCCGCGAAACAGGCTTCACCCTTGAATCTTCGGATAAAATCCGAGGAAATTCTTAATAAATTGAATTGCAGTCTGACATATACGGCCTAGCACAAATCACACAGCATCTTTGAAAACTGGAGCGTAGAGACTGTCTTTGTTCCATGTTGACGATAGGCCTGAGTGGAATACCTTGTTTATGGTACCTTGGGAAGGCCACAAGATGTACGGCGTACTGATTAATGCGTGGGGGCACCATTTTAGACACTGGTAACGACCCTAAATGCGCCCATCTTTCACCACCGGAAAGTCAGCACTTCGATGGCAATTGACTCCTCATCTTATTTACTCGGATCAGTTGTGACAAAGACTCATAAGGGCCCGATTGTAAAGAAGGCTCTTCCAGTTTTTTGCTTTGGAAATCCGATTTGTTCATGACACACCGTCGCGTTTGCCCTTGTCTGCAGGCAAGATCACAATATCTTCATTGTTTTTGAGCCGCTTGATCGCTTCCCTTTCGCCCAGTGGAAGGTTGGGTCGAGCCGGTCTGTGTTTCTTGAGACATGACACATGGTAGATGTGTCTTGAGACATGGTAC
>CAJQUW010010475.1:0-5000 GCA_907163375.1 Prostheceraeus crozeri
TCTCGATATAGCTGCATAAATTTCAACAATCATATGATTCCCCAATTGCAGAGTAAGTCATAATTTTGTCAGATGAAGACCAAACAAAATTTGATAGTTGGCACATCCTGTCCTATATGTCATAAAACGTTTGATGACGATAAATTTAAGAAGTGCGTGATCATGATCACATCACTGGTTAATTTAGAAAAATCGCACTCTGCTCCAAATGTAACTTTTCACTTAGGTTGAGACGTGTGTATACCCGTCATTTTTTCTTAACTTTAAGGCTATGACAGTCATTATGCTCATATAAGAGGGTTGAGCCAGATGAAATCGTGGCTGTTTAAGTTGAATTGCACAAACTGAGAGAAAAATTCATGGCATGACTGCAATAGTACAGTAGATAAAACTAAAGAATTTAAGACAGTATCTTCGAAAATAAAATTTTTAGATTTCATTTCAATTCATGCAGCGTCACTTGCTTCTCTCGTTCGTAATCTCAAGTTTCTTCCCCATAGTTCAAACTTTGAAGAAGAAACAATATCCCAAACTTAAACGGATGAAATATCAACTCGCAAAGGAGTCTTTCCTTATGCGATTGTTAGCTCAATGTCTAAACTTAAAATGAAAACAACCCTTCCTTTCCATTGACCAATTTCAAAAACGATTTGACGGGTTGGGATTGTTCCAGTAGGGACCTGATGAACATGCTTCAAGAGGCCTTGGTTTAAAATTTAATCTGTATAACGCTTTTTGGCGATTTATATGATCGCCTTAATTAGAATTAGATTTCATTTTGCTGGCTGATGTCTTTCAGGACGTTTCGACGAGTGGCATTAGAAGAAGGAAGAAGACAAATTAGATCCTGTCCACTTTGTCAGTCTACCAGCCATGTCCTTTAAATCAGCCTTTAAAATGACTGGTGAGACCATTCATCTCTTACAAGGACTCCGGCCATCCGGCGCGGGTTTTGGGGGAGTACGTCGTCTGAGATGTATAATATATTTGAGCGCCGGAATACGCGGTCGGTCTCAATTCTTGTATATTAAAACATCATATAAAATCTGAAACAGTAGGTGATGATCATATCCACCTAAAGTACTATGACCAAAATAATTTATATGGCAGTTCACTGTCTAAACCACTACCTCATTCCGAGTTTAGTTGGTTAAATCAAAATGAGCTTGAGTAATGACTCCAACCCTTCAAACATACTGAACTCATTCCAGATGAAGGTGTTTGGGGATATTATTTTGAAGTGGATTTGATTTATCCAAATAGTATTAAAAATAAAACTGCTGATTTCCCACTCGCACCTGTAATCTGGGCAAGTGACTGAAGATATGTTTTCACCATTCATGTCACACTTTTATTAATAACTTAACAGCGTGTGGGACAGCCAACGGTACAATACCATGCCGCAAAACTTTAACTCACCAAATTTGATAAGAAAATTTATCTCGTACCACTTTGCATAATAAAAATTCGAATTTAGATCATGGGCATGCTTTATAAAGTCAGTTCACCACATTATCAAATTTAGACAGAAAGCCTTCCTAGAACCTACATATTTAGTAACAGTCAAAAAACGTTGCACTCGCCCAAATAATTTTGAAAAGTATTTTTTATAAATATTAAGAATAATAGTCTATTCGGAAAAGACCATGGGGGATGTTAGAAAACGTATGAATTACAAAAACTAGTCGATTGATGATCAAACAATATCACAAATTGACCTCATCACCTCTTTTCATGATAGCGGAATCAACCGATGAGATTTATGTAGGTGTTACAATGGATTTTTTAAATCACGAAGTTGATTTGTGCAAACCCATACTCTATTGGGCAAGCGATAATAGCTTATTCCAAGCTTAACATGTAATCAACTCTTCTACAAAATATTTTAAACCCAGCCCTCTCGTAACAGAGGTTCGCTTGCTGGGTGGAGTATACAGATAGTTCCTTTTTATGGACATACCACTCAAAACGATATACATTTATTAATGAAGTAGGTAAGTCATTAGAAAAATATTTCGACACATCTAACTACAATCCCACTCATCCACTCTATTCCATACAGAATAAAGCCAAACTTGGTTGTTTTAAGGATGAAACAGCAGGAAAGGAAATAGATGAAATGATTCTCCTCCGTCCTAAAATGTATTCCTTGAAACTAAAAGAATGTGCAGATAGTATTAAGCGTGCTAAAGGTATATCAAAATCCATTGTTCATAAAATGAAACATCGGTCCTATAAGACGGCCTATAAAAATAAAACTATAACGTTTGTCAATATGACAATCTTAAAATCTTAGTTATACGGGGAAACGTACACGGTTCAAGATAATCGAGCACTTTCAGATGGGAGGATAAGAGGTGTTGGATAGGACATACACATCTCTATCCTCCATGACATCTGACACCAATCATACTCCACCCAAAGTAATAAAAACTCACGCTAACACATTTCAGGAGATGTATTGATTAATCAACTTTAACTCAGTATTTTGATGTTGATTTTTGTAGATATATGGTTGTTTTTTGTATCGCTGAGATCGTTTCTTCCGTGTGAATATATGTACAGTCGCCCTTTCCCCCTATATCTGTGAATAGACTTTTCAACTATAATATTTGTATTTCAAAATCTTTTCACTATGACTTCACTTTGTTTTCCGAAACACTAAAGTTACGAGGGATTTGTATCTTTTCACATGGATTACACTCTTGTAAACCAATTGGTAATTTTGATAGCAATAGAGGGTATAGTTTGTTTGACGACGGGATGATAGAAAATAGATTCAAACATCTTCTCGACTATTCCATATGAAGCGTCTTTATCATGATTGAATTCACCGGTATATGTTTTCTTTTTTCTCGCCACAGTAATTGGTAAAATCAAAATCCATTGAATGTAATGGTGTTGTTCGGGGTTATCAAGTGTCATTGGTGCTTTCTATACCATCGTATGCGCATGCAGCAAACACAGTTTGTAGCATTGAAAGCCAAAGAGTTTTTTCAAATTTTTACTCAATTGACATTGAATGTCATCACCCAGTCTCAGAACAACGCGTTGATTTTCATTTGAAAACGAAATGTGGTGTGTCTTTACATCATATTTACTTTTCATCACATGCTTCAACTTCTGTTGTATATAAGGATTTACTACATGAATGAAGCTTTCAACTGTATGATATAGACGCGGCATTATATTGATAGCAACTTTAGATTCTTCATAAGACTGGTAAATTTTCTTGATGCGATCGCCATAGATGTCCACCCACCATTCATCATTAACTGAATCAGCTTTAGTGTGATATTCATGAGATCTTACACCACACCGCTTCCAATAATAGGGCGGTATATGTATTACCAAATGATCGCAAGGTTGGAGAGAAATAACTGTAAGTTTGTCATTATATTTATGAATAAACAACATATTTTTTGTCCGCATAATTTTCTCTCTCCATTCTTTCATTACCCTCAGTCTCATTCCATCGTTTTACTAACTCAATACGTGATAAAAGGTTTGAACACCACGGCTTTTTCAAAATGATGCGTTCTTCGCATTCTACAAACATCTTCGTTCAAATATTGTTTATTTCTATAATGAAATTTGTTGATTAGAGTTGAATTTATACTTATTTTAACTTTTGCTAGTAGCAATTGACGTTAGATGTAGTCCATGACAAAACCAAGATGTGGATAGATTTCACTATCCAACCTCAGGTAAGACCTTAGTAAAGATTGGAAAGTCGGAGGATACTGTACTCCACGCCTATGATAGATAGTAAACTCATAAGCTTTTGATTTTTATTCTTCATGATGGAATGGTGTACTCTGTTGATATGCCATTAATAATTTTCTCATTCCAATGGCCTATATGGTATCTGATTTTTTCTGTATTCCTTTCATTGTTCCTCGTTCCTTCTGTTGTTAAATGGTTGGTATGGTGGCCTGTTGTGGTACTGTGCAGGGTTATCTAGTTCGTAGCTGATTTAGGGTTTTTTTTCTGTGTAATTATAGGATTCTTCGTGAGTATTTGGTTGTTTTATACATTATGTTCTATTACTTATTTAGTTTTGTTAATTCTTGTTTATACGGGTTGGTTTGTTTTGGGCCTTCTTTTTGTGTGTGGTGTGTTCTTGGTAGGTATTGATTTAGGGGAGTTGTGATGTCTGTTGGTATATAGTTTTCTGTTCGAAATTTTAAGGAGATTAATTTTGTATTGAACAATTATGAACTATTAATATAGAATTTTAATTTTAACGGTTGTGTTACGATTACACTAAAATTTATGAAAGAAAACTTGAATTGAGTAAATTGATAGATATAAGTGTAATAGTTAAGATGACAACAACGAAATAGATGTGAATTTAAAAACTATCTAGTAATAAATAAAATATAACCTAAAAGTAATTAGTAAATCATTGGTTTGGTTTTGTGGAAATTGAGGTGCTACTGTTGGAATATGAATATGGTAATAACGACTGGTAACATACATTTGAATTTTCTTAGTTATTGTTATAAAACTGAACGAATATAAAAAATTAACACATTACATTTATGGGCATATAACTGAAAAATACAACTAATAATTATAACAAGAATCTGATAACACCAAAAAAGAAATGAACAAACTTATACAAAGAATGTATGTAATACTGATATATTTTAAAATGAATATGCTTTTTTCTGCGTTATTTCCATCTATTGGGTGCGAGGAGTCAATTACATTTCTTCCAAATCATTCTACATTCTGTATATTGCTATCATAGCAATTACTAGAAACGCCAACTTCCCTTTCATCATTCTAATGTCAGTGGCCGTTTTAATTTCTACTCGAAGTCTGATGGTTTGATGTTGGGAAATTTTTTCTTCGATAGCTTTTTCTGGGCATAGTAGATTAGAAAACGAGTCCTTTTTTTCTCTTTCCAGTTTATTCACATTGGTAAAATTTTTTGCCTACTTTTGCTTTTTCTCGTCATTCGGTTTTGGAGTGTAATACCCTGGTGTCACTCG